>JAQGBJ010001101.1:0-26771 GCA_034698345.1 Sphaeridia pumilis | reverse complement strand
TGTAGCAGCCGCCAGAATTGTTGCCGTCGTCTAGAATAGAACCTGTTGTAAGCTTCAAGGAAACTTTGCTTTCCTTTCCGTAGCTTTATGCGCTTGGCGAATTTGGTCAAGACCTCGACTTGTTTAAAGACTCCAAGGAGACGAATCTCATAAAATATTACTATCCTGGCCATAAAAGAATACATTTTTTATATCTCGCTGAAATTCAGCAAACTGAACTAGAGCCGTCCACATGTGTATCATCATAGTCTTGACAAGTGGGCACAAGAAACATTTTCGTTAATAACTATAGAAGAATAGGGTACAATGAATGTGTATTTAATACTTGAAGTCTTGACACCACGTTTCTATACACGTCTTTCCTTCTTTTCCAAGACAAAAGACATAGACACCAAGTACTTGCATACCAACTGTGAGACCCGCTATCGCTATTTGACACACTGTTGATTAGCTTTTGTGAGCTATAATTCAACCAGCTCTCAAAATCTCCAGAGCTCGAATATCAAAATGACAACGGCAACTAGTGTCACATATATCCCGGCGAGCAGATATTATTATTCGCTCTTGTTTGCCATTTTGAGCCTCTCGGTCCTGGAAGAAACGTGTGTATACGGGGATTTTGTATTCTTGATACGTATTTTTTCGTAGGTTCAAATCTACTTGCTTGCTCTTCTTGTTCCAGACTTGATTATGTATGCCACTAAAGTGCCGATGGCATATTTCATGCACAACAAGCTTCTCTTCTTAACTTATTAACAAGTCAAAAGCTTGTATAATGTAAGTGTATGTATGAATGAAGATGGAATTCATGTTTTGTTGTTGGCGAAAAGTTGTTGAGCCGAGGGAATGTGTGGCTGTGTGTAATATGAAACCTTGTTGCCGATCCGCCACACTTGAGTACATTATATACCTGTTCAAGAGTGTCGACGACGAAGACGGCCAATAACAAGAGCTTCAAGTCTTGTGTCCAAAGTTATTCAATATGTTACACAAGAACGGATGCGATCAGCCAGGAGCGCTTCTCTCTCTCAAACTCAAAGAATCAGAATCTCACTCAAAGAGTGTCAAGCAAAGGGTTAAAATCCCTCCCGAAGACCACGTCGAAGCCACTGCCGATCCCGAAACTTGCAAGTGCCACAAGAGTCAAGGTATGCGGAGCTGCAAATGATGATGATGATCCGAGACGCTGCCAATGAAAAAGCGCTGGCTTTGTGCAAATGATATGCGCGTCTTGGGACACCGATGTGAGCACACCAGAGACGCCCCCTGCAGAAATGAATACATTGAAAGGATCAGAGATTAACGCCGCTTCTATTGACTCTCACCAAATCCCATCCACTGACCAAGTTCAAACTTGACAAGAACCATGAGGACGAAGGTGCATCCATTATTCCAAGCCTTTGAATCAAAATTTGATGGACATTAAGAAGCTTAAAATTCAGTGAATGGAGCAAGAGGACAATTGCGAAAAATTTAACACTTTTGATCATCATCGAATTCTTCAATACACCACATTTATAAACACATTCGCCATTTTTCCCATGTAGGCCCAACCGCAAATGGCAAGGAAACGGGACCATATTTTCATGGTTCAGAGCCGATTGTGTAATCAAGCCTCGGACGGAATTGAATTTAGCTTTAGGTATTCCAAGACATGTACATTAGGGAAGTGTATATGTGTTGTACCTTGTACATGTACTTATACTTACCCGCAGACAATCTACCTACCTACGCCATTATTAACGACGTTGACTGACTTGGCACATGTATTAATCGCGCTATCCAAGTATCGATCTCGATCGATACACTGTGTATAAACATGCAGCTTTGGCGGGATCGATGCTCTTGGTCGCGAATAATAATAATAAAAAAGCCATCGGAGGCAAGCTTGGTTATCAAATTTCTCTTTAATGTTATTGGCTGGCTGGAACCTTATTATGTACAGGTACATAGCACGAAGCCGCCGCCGCCCACCAATAATAATCCAGGTGACAAATCCACCATTGATCGATGATGACAGACAGGTGAAAAGAAGTGCCAAGAGAAAGACGGAGGCGCTACAGTACTTGTTGGCTGTTTTCGTAGTTCTTATATTTTTTAAACATTTTTAAACCAAAGTTTTTGGAGGGGAGTAAAGAGACCTTTTTATATACTGTACAATTTCCAGTTCCACGAAGCCTGGATTATCCGACAGAGGCACGAGAAAAATATGTATCAAAGCCAAAGCCCTAGTCTACAAATTTAGAGCCGACGAGTATTTACAGCAAGATTAAATACAGCAGAAGCAGATTACCAGAGAATTTTGTAAACTAAAAATTCACACCCCATATAATACTTGAGTATTATTAAGATACCACGAAATTGGGATGTAATAGTGGTGTCAAGTATTGCCTCAAGTCTTGCCACACTTGTCATCTTTGAAGAACAAGCTTCCAGAACGTTTGAGCTTCTTCAAGTGCCGCTCCCGGAACACGCCAAATTCCACCCATGCCCGGCAGGCCTTTTGACGCTTTCTCTCTGAAAAAACCAAGAGACAAAAACGGATGCAGGCTTCAATAAGCATAGATACATGAAAAAACCCGGGTGGGAAAAATTCAATGTCAGGAAGCTATACACTTGGCTACATGTATTCTTTTTGATTCCCCTGACAATGACAAGGAGAGAGAGAGAGGGAGAAATGAGGAGACAAAGGGGATGAAATCCGGGTTTCACCCTTGAGTCATCATCGTGGACCAAGTAGCTACCCGCCCGGGTAACATAATTCCAGCCGACTTCCGCACCCTCGCCCGACCTTTTCCCGGCTTGCGACGACCGACATGTTGATTCTTGTGTTGCGGCAAGTGTATTTTTCAAGGCTTTGTAATATGAAACACACTGTACAAAAAGATTGCGACCGAGATGTGGTGGCGCTGTGTGTGTGTGTGTAGTATGCGCGCTTTCCCTGCTACTCAAAATGTCGCTGATACACCCTGTACGGCTGCCATAGTGCGCGGCTCTGTGTACAGCGTGCTTCTTATTAACTCCTTCTTGCTGTGTCCGCTCTCGGCTTCTTCAAGGGATTTCTTATGGGAGAAGTGTGTGTGTGTGAGTGTGTATACTGTATGGGAGAGAGGGATGCTTAAATACGGACTCACTATATGTATACGATCTGTACAAAAGCCATAGAAAAGAGTACGTCGAGTCTTTTTGAATGGGAGAGGAGAGCCCGAGCCACATTACACTCGATGGCTTTGGCGTTAGTCTAGGTGAATAGCGAGGCTGCGGAGGAGCGACAGAGTCCAGCGGCGACCATATACAGTGTGTTTTCCATGTCAACTTTCTGTGTGAAGTTATTATCGAGTCGACTCAAATGGCAAAAAGTTTGTACAGTAATAGCAGACTCGGAGTAGTAAACAAGAATTGTGCAAAGATTCAATCTTGTTGCAAATTTGTTGATTTTTAAACAAAAGATAGTTTGAAGGTCAGATTCGGGGAACGACAACAAGGAGAAGAAAACAAGGAGGATTTTGTGTAAGTCGGGAAATCAAAACAAGTTTGACAGTTGGAAAGTCGAGTTGATGATCAAGTGGATGTTAATTTGATCGTAGTTTTGATAGGGTTTGGCTGGTAAGGTAGAAGAATTTAGGAGTTTGCATCCAGTGGCGTTTCAGAGGCAGTGAAAGAGCGAGATTGTTTTGGCGACGATTGCGAAAAAGTCTATACTGTTCAAGTTGGCACAAGTTGTTATGTTAGGCGTTGATGCGGTCGAGTGTGTCTTTTGGTTATTGTTTGATACTGGTTACAAATTGTTTAATTTGTGGTGTTATTACTGTGGTGACATTCGCCAGAGGAGGATTGTGGTGGTGATTAGTGGTGAATTCTATGGGTTTGTTTATCCAGTTTATCCAGGAATGATAATAGATGAGCTCGGAGTTTGTTATGTCTACAAGACTTTGATTGATTTGGAACTACAAACTAGCAACAGAGGCTGCTTGAAAAAAAAGAGTATGATGATAATTTAGATGAACTGTTATTTGCTAACGTTATTGCTCTGTAGAACGAGGACTAGGACGGCAAAAACTAGGTTTAGGGTTTGGTAAACAGTGCTCATTGATTGAATGAAGTATGATGACTAATTGTGTGTTTGTTGTATGTTTTCAGACGGTTTTGATGATATTACAACTACCAACTGAGAACTGTTAGGCGGGACAGAACGGAAGAGGAAGTAGAGTCGAGCGAAAATATGGGCCGAGAAATGATATTAGCGGATCTGTAGTAATGGAATGATCGCGTGCGTCTTGCCATTGTGTCAAATAGAACCTGGAGACAAAGTGGACATGGTTCTTCCATCTGACTGATTCGGTCAGTTTGGTCGGTGTAAGTAGAAGATAAACAAAAGAATGTATGGAGTTGACTTGGCGTTGAAGGTGCTGGAATGAATAATTAAGATGGTGTGTAAATTTTGCAGATTCGTTGCGAAGGAGAAAATTGAGGCATTGTTTATTGGAGGTGCTGCGACGGCGTCGTTTGTGGACACTGTGACACTATGAAATGCTTCAAGTGGGCGACTAGAAGCTTGTTATGCCGAATGTGAAAAGTGTCGTGGGATTTTGGTTGACGAGGAGGGGGAGTATGGTTGTGGATACTTTGCTGATTTGATAGTGCGTGAAATTGTGAAAAGTTATGGAGAATGACCACTGACAAAGATATCTGGGGACGGGATTCGTTTTGGCTCGTTCGTCGTTTTGGGATTTGGTGATGCTGGCTGGGGCTCAAAGTTGATTGCTGATTCCTCTGAAGAAACGTTTGTGAATATTCGAAAGGGTAAGTTGTAAATTGTCTTGTAAAAATAGCAGTTTACGACTCAAGTCTGTTTTCAGTGACCTCTCAAAGCTTTTAATCAGAAGAAGAAGTGCATTTGCTATTGTTGTACATCAGAATCAGGAGCTGTGCTTTATATGGCGGTGTTCTTTTGCGTTGGCTGTCAAAAATGTCATCGCTTTGACGAACGGTGTGGGTAGGGTATGGAAATTTATATATTTACAGTGGAGCAGCGGTGCTGTTATTAAGCGAAATAGTTGAACCAATATGGTCATCTTTTATTTACACGCCATCAATGATTGTTCCCATTCAGGTTTAACCGTTCGAGAGATTGTGTTTGCTCATAGGCGAGGATATTGCGTTCATCAAAATAGGAATTCGTTCCAACCCGTAAATTAAGCGTGTAACACAATAGTGAATAGAATTCCGCTCATATATATATATACAACAATCCCGCTCGTAAATACTCTGGATTTTTGCAGCTTATCTTGAATAGTTGGTTCGTGTTCAGCCGCATAACATCATTGTTGTATGCATGTAAAAATGTACGAATGCCGGCTTCGAAGGGTATTTTTGTCTGGGCATAATTGCTTCTATCAATAGCTCAGATGCATACATTCTGGTTATCGGTTCCACCTGTTCAGATCCGTAGAAACCACATATGTGATAGTATTTACTAGCTTTGCCAAATGACTTCTAGATTCCAGTGAGTTGAAGTGCACTCGAAATTCCATATTTTCCATTAGTAATTTTGAGTTGGAGTGTGATGATGCATTTTTCACGAAGGCTTGTTTACACTGGCGCTGACACCAAGAACCTCTTGAGTTGGGTGCATATCTTTAGTATATTTACACAAGAACATTATGATATCTTTAGTGTTTAAATTGCCGAAGCGCCTTGACAGGTTGAGAAACCTTTGTGTCAGGCAGGCGGTAGATAGCGAAAACAAGTCAAAACAGCTGGTTTCAATTTAATTGCACCGACATATAACATGGTACAATAAAAACAACATGGTCTGAGTTAATTTCTAAACGTTACGAGCGAACCGACTTGGCGAAGTGACGCCAACACTTCCATTTGCGAATTAATAAAGGTATCTTTAGTGCTCACGCCGTAACGGAAGTGCGAAAGCTGTGGCGTGATGCAGGAAATTAGAGCAAGTTTACGTTTGCTGGAGACAACACCCAGTGGTGAATTCAGTTAATGAAATTTTCTGGAGGACGTTCACGTGGTCATAAAGTTCCAAAGCTTTACAAATTTCCAACAAAGCTTTGTATGCTCCTCGCCTGAAGAGGATTCGCAATCTTTGTTTTTACAAAAGGCTATCATCGGTTCATGTCCATATCATATGCATTCATGCAGGTTGAACACGGCGATGGCGGGGTTATCTTGAGCAAAATGTCTGATAAGACAGAGCGTCAGCGAGAGATTGCTGTGTATTAAATGTCGAAATTCAAGTTGCAGTCATAGTTTAAAAGCACAGTCATGGTTTTGATGTTTCCTTGAAAAGTTTTATTGGTCCCTGCATGTTGTAGAGGTTTTGCTTTTACGAGAACAAACTACATGGCAAAATAGCTTGTTAAAGTGCAATAACGGCATGAAGAAAACGTTAAAAAGTTTTCGCGTGAGCAGCTACGCTTGACGTTTTTAGCAAAGTACAAGCTGAAGCTGCTTCAACTTGGAGCTCTTTCTGGGTGTGGTGTTTTCGCCGACAGAATCCTGCAGGCTGGTCAGCAGCAGGAAACGTGCAAGTGATCAGAGTAGCGGAAAATAGATGTATTAATTGGCCAACTCACGAATTTGTACTGTGTCGAGTTGCATGTCAAAGAATCCGAGCATCTTCTTGTGGCAACCATTTTAAAGAATGTATATACCAAGAATTGACTGGGATTCAAGTCATTGTTGTTTGAGTGAGCAGCTAATGTGTTTCAAAATTTGGCAACAATAATAAGATAAATGATGGAGATGCGCTGCTGCTACTGCCGTCCGTCGTTAGAAAGAGGCCTCAACATGGCGACTTATGGGTACGTTTCAGCTCACGTTTCGATTCACCGTTGTTCTGCAAGCATCGGCAACTTATGTTGTTAACGACAAAAGTGATGTAGTGACCTTCATAGAGTTTAATGAGGAACAAGAGTTGTTGGCAAGCTTGAGCTTTAGCTATACGGTGGAAATGGAAAGCAGTGTATATAATGACCTGATGTTTCTTCAAAGCACTTGAATCTTGAAGCAAGAGCCGGCGCCTTATAAGACGCTTTTGTGGCAGTCTGCTGTTACTAATTTGGCCTGGTTGCCATATTTCGTTGGTCGATGAGATTAAACGATGACGATGGAGGTGATTATCGGCACTGGATAAGTCGATCGAAAGATCACCTTCAGACGAAGCTTAACGCTGATCTCCATCAGTCAAGATTGATGCACAACGAGGATCAAGGAATAAAAGGTGGTCACAAAGTGTGCTGACTTAAACATGGTGCAATTCAAAGGTGAAAAGTCGTCGAGGATGTGGAGTTGATAGCGTTGGAAGCCTTGTATGGGTTGAATTCGCTGATAGAGCGATAGCCTAAATACTCAGTGTGGCTTATCGGTGGTGGAGATATTGCAACTGTTATAGTAAATTATATACATTGAAGAAAGTTTTGTGCATCAAGGCTCTAATAGCATTAAAATAAAAGTACATATGCATGCTGGGTAGTGCAAGAAAAGTGTGAACCCTGACCACGCTGAACTTGATGGCTCTACGGATTAGTATGCGTGTTGAATGATCGTTTATATGCGCTTGGACAGACATTATTAGATCGTCTGAAATTGGCTGATAAAACATTTTTGCGATTTTTGCTGTGGTGCTCATGTTGACTACTTGGTTGGGATGATGCTGCTGGAGCTTGAACGATTGACAGCTTTGGACGGCTTATAATCTATCGTCCAGTGGAGATCAAACCATAAATAAGGGATCATTGGCTACATTTTGAACTTTTGCAAGCGTTCTAGATGCGTCATATTCATTTCACTGTTTCACTCGAAATGAAACGAAGCGAGGATATCGTCAATGCTGCTGGTAGTGGAATGACCGATGGTCATGGTTTCCGGTTCCTAGTTTGTAGCAGCGTTGTTGAGTATTTGCATGCATTTTAGGGCGATGAGGGAGACAAGGTGAGTTGATGAGAACGCTCAATTTCCGGATGTTCGGGTGGATATGCTCGGTGCAATACTGAAAGCTTGAATCTGCTGTGAAATAACAGCTGGAGGTTGCTACTCCCACGGATTAACAATTTTCAAGCGTAATTATGGTTTCCTGTCAGTTTTAAATGGTCAGAGAAATGTATGGGTAAATACACTTGTTGTTGTATATGTAGTTGTACGGTATGTACTGTAAAAAACATGTACATTGCATTGAGCACATGGCATGAAATTAAAGGGTGAAGTAAAGAAGGAGGGTAGGAACTTTAGCAATTTCGCTATTGCTCTGTCATTATAGACTCACAAGGAGGCGTCCAGTATGATAATCAGGGGGGAAGTTGCAATATAGTTTTTGCTTTGCTTAAAGTTACTTGTAGTAAAGTGCAAAATGAAAGCATTCTGTCTGAATCGTTGGGAAGTAAAACAGGGTTCCGGTCGGTCATCACGATATGATTACTATAATTACGGAAATGAAGTTCCAACTTCTAGCTGGTTTATCACACATGTTGGACCAGTCGACGCATTGGGGTGATATCGAAGTTGTTGATCTGGCTGAGAGAGCTTGGAGGTTACATGGTTGTATTATGAATTAGAGATGTTATGCGAATGATGAGTAGGTTCGAAAACTTATTATTTTGGAAGGAAGATTATGAAAGTCTTTGGGTAATACAACAAGTATGTAAGATTGCTGATTAGATGCAGTTTTCATTGGTCACTCAAGATGTACGACGCTGGATGTTTTAGTTGCAAATTCGGAAATTTTGAAATAAATAATTGATTGTATTGTTTTTATTTGCAGGGAAGCAACATGGTGTTTGAAATGGACCGCCGTAACGGCAGTAGACCTGGAAGTGGAGGAACCAAAGTTTCTCAAATCGCAAACATCTTCCAGAACAATCTGATCCGGACAGATGCCTTGGACACTTCCGGCAAAGTTGCTCCAGTTGTGACGACGACAACGACGACGACAAATAACAAGAAGGAGAGCGAAAGTCTAGTGAATACAAATACAAACACTTTGAGTGAAAGCGGCGGAGGTGGCGGTGGTGGATCCAACAATAAAGACGGCCATTCCAATCGCTTTAATAGTGCTCGAGCTTTGTTCGAGAAACTTGGGACAGAGGATATCAAGAAGACAGGTTCTTCGTTTGGCTCTGTTCCAGCAGCTGGAAGTTATCTTATCAATAGACCTAGCTTGACCAAGATGCCAGTGAAACAAGCTACTTCGGTGGACAACAATTCTTTGATGGATATTACCAAGTCAATGATCAGTATACCATCGGCAGGATCTCGGAGCAATGGCAACGGCCATTCATATCTGGAAGGAAGGCTTCAGCGAAGTGCCAGTCATGACACTACACCTGGGTTGAGATCTGATTCTGGAAACTTTGATAACCTGGATAGCTCTCAGGAGAAGTCGTTTGGTGACCAGAATTCGATAAACACTAGTGGGAACGGATCGATTCTTAGCGGTGGTGGAAGTCCTTCGAAGGATGCAGCCAGTGTCAAATCAGTTGCTCGGCAGTTTGAGAAGCCACGATCACTGAACTCCTCTGGAGATAAGCCTGCTGTCGCCGAAAAGCCAGCTGGAATAAAAGCTGGGGTTACCGATGGAAGCAAATCGAAACCAAATGGGCGGGAGTTGATTGAAAAACAGAAGAATTGGATATCTCATTTTACATCATCTCCTCCTAAGAGGCAGGGTAGCCCCGAAAAGACGACGAAAGGCTTTGCCGTCCAGCCGAAGCCTTTAGAGGTGGATGCGAGTAACACCAGTACTGACAAGTCGCCTCTCAGCAGTCCTACGAGACCTGGGAATGTTCCTTCAAATGTTTTAAGTAACCTTAACAAGATTGGCGATCTTGCGGACAAGTACAAGTTCAAAAGTGAAACTGATGAAGCTCCTGTGCGTAAAACATCTACAGGAGAACCGCCAGTAGTTCCAGCTGCTTCGATACGCAATCTAGCGAGCAGATTTTCTGGAGGCGAATCAAAACCGGTTGAGAAGCCTGAAGAACCTCCAAGGAATAGGTTTATGAATGCTGCTATTAATGAACAAGAGTTTGATAAGTTCCAAGGACTTCGCAAACCCCTTTTAGTGAACAATACAAATAAGCCTTCAGAAAATGGAAGCGAAAACCGTTCTGAGTGTCACTCTAATGAGGATAGCCTTAAAAGTGTATCACAGTTCATCGTAGGTGGGCTTCCGGATGACGCTGCCAGCAGTGCAAGTGAATCTTTATCTGACCACACTTCTCTTGCCTCGTCTCAAGTGACTATCATCGAAAAATCAATCGGTGGCAGAACAGCATCGCCAAGTGGAAGTGATGCCAGTAAGGATACTTTGGACCAGAACATAGGGTTGTTAGACAACGAAGAAACTTGTGTGGATGACAGCCTGAGTGTAATTAGCAATGCATCAGGTGGCACGGCGGATCCACCTGCGTCGTTAGAGGAGTACAAAGGATCAGAAGAGATCGAAGTGGTTAAGGAGACAGTGCCTATCAATGGAATTAAAGAAAATGAAGGGGCCTTGAGTAGGTCACCGCTTGGAGCTAATGTAAGTTTTCAGTCCTTCTTTAACATGTTCCATTAGACACCCTGGACTCCTATTAAGGGTAGCCGTGAACAGTCACTGAAAAACAGTTGGAAGTTCTCCCATTGGGCTCACGCGTATTCGTTTACTAACCATTGTGGATTCTGTCAAGTTAATCCTTTTTGAGCTGCTAAAGTGTGCAAGCCAAAGATTTTATTGAAGCAAAGAGAAATGAGATTAACTTTAAATTCAGATATGTCGATGCATACAAAAATAACAGCGTTGAACATTTATCCTGTTTTGCTATCAGTATATGCTTTGAAAGCTATGGACGAGAGTATATAGTCTGTGTATAAAGAAAATAACCTTTACGTGTGATAAGAGCAGATTGGAATGAAGCCATAGGTCTATTTTGAGTGAAGACAAGTCGCAGCGGCTTGTAATGTCCCGCTTTTGTATGAGGAAGAGTTGGATGTTTTTACTTGCTCAATCGTACCACCGGTAGTAGCGTCTGTAGTCTTTGGTGCAATGTTTTGATGATTTTTTAACAAGAATATACATTCTAGCAGCTTTAATTCTTACTTTACAGTCCTGGCGAAGTGAGGGCGATACCCGGGAAAGCTCAAGTTTGAACGACTCTTTGCCAGAGTGTGACCTTGCGCCTTCGCCCGTTGTAACAAATCCTGCTTTTGAGTCCCAGCTTCCAAGGTAAGTTTTCAAGTTCAGCTTATTCAGTAACTTCTGGAGAAAATGAATTTAAACCTATTAATTTTGTTACAGCGAGGAAAAAGTAGGCAATGCGAAAAGTGTACCGAGCAACGACTTAGCTGCGAAGTTCCATGAGAAGACAAAGGCGGCTGAAGAACTTGAACGTAGCAGAGATCGAACAGTCGAAGAGGAAGTCATTTCTAAGAAGAACGAGTCTATGAATCCTTCATATGGAGAATTTGCACCGAATACAGCTACAATGAGTCCTACGACCTTTTTAGTGGAGTCTGGGAAGGAGGTGTGTTACTTTGAATACCGTTATTCAGTTTAAAAGCAAATGCCAAGAAATATTCCGCACGCATAAGTTTGTTTCATTCTTTTGTAGGTGTACTTCGAAAATGGTGTCCATTATCTGGAGGATGGTCACTACTGGATGGAAGTAGCCGGATTATGCGGGTCTGATGAAGACGAAGATTACTTTGATACAAGTATTATAAAGAAGGCTCCTACGCGTGTACGATTCAGCACTGACCCCATGAAGGTAATTTGTTACTGCAACATTAGCTGTGAAGTAAAATAGTCTCTGGAAGTCAAAGTTCATGTCAATTGTAGGTGTTCACCACCTTCTCGGTGCTCGACTACGACCGTCGAAATGAGGATGTAGATCCAGTTGCTGCTTCGGCTGAATACGAACTTGAAAAGCGTGTGGAGAAAATGGAAGTGTTCCCCGTTGAATTGCTCAAAGGACCTGAAGGATTAGGTTTGAGTATAATCGGTATGGGGGTTGGAGCTGATGCTGGACTGGAGAAATTAGGAATCTTTGTGAAAACGATCACTGACGGCGGTGCTGCTGCTCGTGATGGCAAAATTCAGGTGCCTTATTACCACCATAGTGAAAGCTCAACTGTTTGGAACCCGTTTAACTTACTTCGACTGCGCTGTTGTTTCAGGTTAACGACCAAATCATTGAAGTTGATGGAAAGAGCTTGGTTGGTGTTACGCAAGCTTATGCAGCTTCGGTTTTGAGAAATACCAATGGACTAGTCAAGTTTTTGATCGGAAGAGAGAAAGATCCAGAAAATAGCGAAGTTGCACAACTTATCCGGCAGTCATTGCAGGTATATATTTACAATTATTGGTAGAATGTCTACTTTCTGGAAATTAAAATAGCTGGGTTTGTTAAGGCTGATCGAGAACGTGATGAGCGACGGAAAATGATGGAACAGCAGCAAATGTATTATTCTCCACGAGGACCTCCGCCACCTCCACCGTCAGACGAAGTAAAACAAGAAACCAATAGCAAAGAAGTAGATCTTCTCCGTAATAAGTTGCAAGAAGCTCAGTTGAAAGCTTCCGCGGCTGAAAACCAGATGGATACCCTAAAACGACGGTTACAAGAGGTTGAAGCAAAGGTTTCAGAAAAAGGACAGTATGAGGAAAAAATCAAGGAGCTAAATGAACGTTTGTCAGAATCAGAGGAAGTCATGAAAAATGCTCAAATTGAAGTATCAACTTATCAAGCTATGTTGCAGCAAGCACAGGTGTGTATTCATGAAAAGCTTCAGGATAACGGCAGTCGGTTGGGAATTAACCAGTTACCATATGTTTTCAGGGCCAGTACAACGAACTAGAAAAGAAATACCGCCGAATTAAGCAGATCGTGAGGACACTGCAAGATCGGGAAAAGCATTTAACAAGCAGACAAGAGGTCCAGATTCAGAAAATTCAAGAGCGTGATCTTGAATATCATGATTTATTGACCTCCTTAAAAAGCCGGGTAAGTGTATTACATCGTAGAATCAAGATTTTTAGAAGCTTCAATTTATTCCAATTGTTTCTTAAAGGTGCTACAATTGGAGCAGGAGCTTCTTGAAACCCAGAAGAAAGCAGGTTTCATCCCTAACAGTCAGTCGCACAGTTCACATACCCATTTGCCAGCTACATTGCCTTCCAGTCTTACATTCTCACTCCCTGCCACCTTACCTCCCATAGATCTGGATTTATCTGACGAAGAGCCATCTGAATCAAGTGGTCAAGATTCTAAGGATAGCAAGGATACAAGTGCGAAAGATGAGTTCGATAGCGCAGTTCCAGCCCACAGTTTATTGGATGTTTCCGCTGGAAAAGCGAAAGCTGATCTAGCATCAAGAGGGGGACTTGCCGGGAGACAAGCACCTACTGGGGGAAAGCGCCCTAGTAGCCAGGCATCTAACAACAGCCTGGTGAGTATCACTTACTGTTGAGTCCATATTGCTATTGTGGAAACTAGTTATCTTACCGTCCTGTATTTTAGGATTTCGACGAAACTGGATCACCGGAAATTCTACGAGGAGAAAATAGACAGAGCCAGAACTCATTTGGTATTACTTCTCCTCCAGTTTCTCCCGCGAAGACATTTACAAATTCTGCTTTTGTGGCGTCTCCGAATAGAGAGGATCTCTTAAGCAGTTTCACTTCAAATAGCAGTTCATTCAGTTCAAGTTCTGTGAGTCAAACGGTTGCCAAGTCTTCATCTGCCAGCTCAGCAACAGGCATGAGACAGCAGTCCTCTTCGGCGTTCATGAGTGAATTAATGTCGAAAGTCGAGTTGGAAAGAGGAGAGTTCGTTCGAAAAAGTGGGTTTAGTGACATAAACAGCAGCTTTGCCCATCAACGAATGCCAGACTTAAGCGAGATGCAAGATGCAATTGTAAAAACCAGTGTTTCCAATGTATCCTCCAGACCGGTCCCCCGAGAAAATTATTTGCAAGGCTATTCGCAACCACCGCAGCCTCAAGTTGTTCCCGAATTCAATGTACGAGCTAAAGCTAGCAGCACAAGTCCTCAAATACCAAACGCTTTCACAGCCGGGTTTCGAAGTGGTATCGCTCAACCAGACTCAATACAGTCTCTTCGTAGTTTGGAGCATCATGAGAACGATGCACCTGGATCACCTTATCAACATCCGCATGGCTACATGGCTTATACACCTGACCGTGTAGTGACCATAACATCCACAAATGACCCGTTCCTTGTAACTCGGCACAACCATTACACACAACCTACTTCATTGGGAAACTTAGATCATGGCTTACCTCCTGTACCAGCAAGCTATGCATCAGCTAATTATAACAGTGCTTCACAAGTGGGTGCTACGGGACTTCGATCTAGTCATTTTCACGCAGCTTCGCCGTTGACCGAGCAGTTGCGCCAAGTGCTAGCTGACCGTGAAAGAATTTCACGAGGAAATGAAAGACGGCATGAAAGTCAGGAAGAAGTATGGCAGCCCAAGACCGAATCAGAATCCAGCACGGCAACCAATTCACTGTCAAGCACTATCTCCAGTCCAAAGCTGGACGCTAAGCCTTTACCTGAAAAATGGATGAATCTGAGTCCTCTAGATTGGTCTAATGAACAGGTATGGCGTGCTGCTAGTGTTGTTGTTCTCGAAAATGATACTATTTTATTCACCATTTTTTTCTGTAGGTATGCCAGTGGCTGCTCTTCATGAATATGGAACACTTAATACCTCCTTTCATGGACCACAATGTCAACGGTATACACCTTCTCCAGATGGAATCGAAAGAGTTCAAAGCGTTCGGAGTGAGCAGCGATGATAAAGTGAAACTTAAAAAAAAGATAAAGGATATGAAGGTTCAGGTAGAAAAAGAGAAGAAACAACAAGAAAAGGAGAGAAAAGAACGGGAAAAAGCCCAGAAGAAAGAAAAGAAGTCTAAGAAGTAGTACAGCTAGTAAAACTAAATAGCTGCTCATTCTGTTGTCTTGCCACTGAAACTTCCCACCTTAAGTATCTCCTTGTGGACATCTATCGTTGCTCCAGCTGACTTCCCGATTTGGTTTGGTATTTGTAACAGGACCAGTATTAACTTATTACAGTTTGATAACGTATTGAATACGGAAATTCTCAATTACCATCGTAGGCTTAACTGATTCACAAAAACATTTTCGTTGAACAGACATGTATATGCTACACTTTACTGGATTTGTAAATAGAGAATGGGGTAGCATGAGCTTTAGCAGTTTTGTAAATACGTATGAATATTAGTGCAAATGTATGTGTGGATGAGACTGATAATTGACGTTGTATTGTATAAACCGAAGGATACATTCTGATGCACGACTATGGATCATCATTTAATGGTTATTTCCCGAACAGCCATTCAAATGGCTCTGGGAAGTTTTGTAGAGTGAGATGCATTAGATACCTATCGATATGAAAGGATGTACCAATAAGTTTTAACCGCGTCGTGATTGTGATGCTTATATTTTTGTGCCAGCTAGAGCATAGTATTAGTTAAAAGTATGCGAACACATTAGTTTACGAACAAGACTGGATGAGTAGCAGAATTGTTGCGGTGTCACAAGCACTTGATGCGTGCCGCGTGCCATATTGAAAAACTACAGCATAAAACTACTTACACACTGTATGTTATACTTGTAAACACTGCTACGTTTTGCAGGCGAAGTTGTTTCCTAGTTGTTATTTTTGCTTACGATGGCCTTTCATGCGTTGAATTGTGATCTAACCGCAGAAGGTAACGCTTATCAATAATTACTGAATTATAGTACTTGCGACGATGGCAATAGTGGGTGGTGACCAAACAGAATTCTTACTTTAGATGTTTGACATTGTTAGAATCTACCAGCCTTATAGTTCATTCGTTATTGTTCCTCAGGGTTGTTATGAATGAATTCGGTTGTTTAAGCTTGTCGTTGCTAGTTACTAGTTGCTAGTGCAATGCATGTAGCCCACGCACAAGGTATTGTTGGGATTCATAATCGGTGTGAGGAATTTTCTATGCAAGTAATCCAGAGATTGAATTATTCAGATGCTCAACGGTGTTAACTGCAGTTTGCCATTTAATTAACCACTCTTAACTGTTTTCACTTTGGATATAAGATACTCTAATTGATAGTTATCGAAACGGTTTCATAATGTACGTTACCCACATTTTTGTATTTGTGAAAAATAATGTTCATCAAGTGTATTTTCTAATTGAAAGTTTCTAGACTAGTAGTGCATCTACGAAGAAGATGATGATTATCTCGAATTAAACTGATCTGAGCGATACGAGACTTCCTTTTCCTTGTGTTAAAACTAGTTCTACAATTACATAGACTGCTGGTTGCAAGACAATCGTTTCGCTTGGTGAAAGTTTGTACATGACTTTATTCGAGGAACAATACTTCAGTTGCTTATATACAAACACCGTGCTAGTCAATAGTCATAAGCTGCCGGAAATAGCAAAATGTAGTCGAATATACCGTACAACTGCTACCAGATCAATGGTCAAAGTCGGTATTGAGACTAAAATCAGACTACATATTTATTGTTGTTGCTAAACAGTGCCGAAACACAAGATTCCAATTCAAGTATACTTTTATGACGACAGAAGAAACTAAAATTATCACATCCCCGTTTTGGGAAATTCTTACAAACTCGGTTTGTTTGTGACGACGTGAAATTCTGAGAAACTCGATTTGTTTGTGACGACGTAACAAATGCATAACATAACAACACTAGCAACAATTTTGCAAAAACTGTGTAACTATCAAAAACACACTCATAAAAGACTATTGAGACTAGACAACTTGAAAAGAGTCAACTGTTGAAATAATTGGTTCAGCCCTTCCAAGGTGTTTCGCTTTTCTAAACGATGAGGTGAAAACCCTGGTTTTTTCAAATAATAAGATGCACGTACAATGGACATGGAATCCAAGCTTTTTTGTTGGGTACATAACGTTTCTAACAATGGCGGCAGGGGTCTGTCTTAGTTGGTAACGTGGTTCACGTTACATCACACATGTGGCAACATAGATTGTACAACAAGATTAACTTTTGTAGTGTCAAGCACTGAAATTTTGCAGTCACAAAAGTGGAGATTCGACATCAAGTCTACATCAGTATTGCATACCGTAAAATTGAGAATCAGAAGGCGTTTTTTTCAGGGTACGTGAACATTCTACACAATAAGTCCATGTTTTTATTGGTGACCAGCACTGGTTTCTCTAGATTGCTAAATTATATTTTCAAGGGCTTTGCAGGGACTTGATGGCAGAAAGGCAGAGTATGTCGGGGAAGGGTCACCGTTTTCCACCAAGCAGGCACCAGACTGTCTTGACAACTTCAACCCGAAGTCTAGGCGACACGAGTAGAAGAGCGATTGGTTGAACGATGAATTCGCAATATACGATGATGCCACAGAGGAGAGCGGCCCCTGGCGGAAGCGTGGCTCCTTTGAGTCCTACAACGAACATGGCCGGCAAGTAGAGGAGGAGATGACCAATGGTTACAGCGTATGAGGCTATAGCTCTCTTAGCAGGTCCAGTCTTTGCTTTGTGGCGATAATGTTTGACACGTACCCTGGGCCGTTTTTTGGGCATCGTTCGAACTTGTAAATTATTGTCACTCTGCGCAGCCCCTGATTTTCCCTTGAAGTTGACGAGGTGCTTATCATTATTATTGTTACTACTACCACTACTGACTTGATGCCTACTGACTGAGGCACCACGTGCGTTAGTACTAAAGTCTGCAGTATCAAAGTTGTCTTCTGACGACCGACCAGGTAGAGCTCCAGGCTGTACATCGTCAAAATTCGAGATCTCATACAGTTCTTGGGTGCCTCCGCGAACAGGAGACGTTGGATAGTACTGTTGCTGCCGCTGTTGATTGTGGTGTCCGAAGAAGGACCGCTGCTGCTGCCGACCAGACGATTTGTGAGCCAACGGTGGGACCACGTCATGAAGACTGTCGCCGCTGCCGAAATTTGAACTTTGATTCTCAACGACGACTCTGGTTTGGCTCTCTTGAAGAGTGTCGTCGACAGGCCACAAAGTGGCGTTGTACATTGGCACGACAGTGTGCTGCTGGATGCCCACCATAGGACCTATATCTACGTCTTCGACAATATCATCGATATTATTATTGAGGTAGCGTGATGATCGCTTGGAGTGTTCTTCGCTAAAGTCGTCCCCGTCCAAGGAATTTTGATTGCCGATTGGATAGTCGAGCTGCGGATATCGACGAACGGTGCCACTGGGCGGTGTGTGTTTCACAATAGGCGTGAAATCGCTCACAAAGTCTTTGTTGGTGGCTCCAGCCGATTCGGAGGATTTTTGTTTCGAGAGATTCCTTGGAGATTGCTCCGTTGTCCCGATATCAGGAGCAGTTGTTAGTGGCGGTAGAATATTTTCGTACATGGACTGAGTGTTGTTATTATTGTTGAGACGACAACGTTTCTTTCGCACACTCACAATGTCGGCGTGGTCAAAAGATTTGGATTGGGCAAAGAACAAGGCACGACGAGGTGGGATTGACTGCTCAGAATTCTGAATAGCTTCTTTGCTGTTGTTTATTCCGCCGCGAGATGAACTGAGGGAGGCTTCGTCAAAGGACATTGAGTGGGTTAGTTTTCGAACGGACAGGTCCGAAGAGCCATAGTCTTCAGTTAGACGCTCGTAGTCGTTGATGTTGGTGTCATTTGAACTTTGCGGGAATGATGCGGAATCACGGGACATTTGAGCAGATCTTGTCACTATCGAAGACAGATTCGAGGTACAGTAAGCTGCTGCGCTCTCGCTCCACACTCGTCGATGGGTCAGTCTGGAATTGCTCGGGGTGAGAACGGCAGGTTTGGCATCGCCGGTTTGGAACTGGTCGCTCAAGGCTCGACGGTGACGATTTCGTTCACTGAGAATGTTCAAGAATTTTATAGACTTTCAGACTTGAGAAACCCAAGATGAAGAATTGATTGACTCACCTGGACGCTCCGCAAGACTCGACTTCTTCCATCAAATCATCAGGCGTAGGCTCAAAAGGGGCATTGTCACAAAGCTCCGGATATGTTGTACTGCTGGTGGTTTCTTGCTGGCGCTTTCGCTTGCGTCGTCTTCGACGAACAAACGCCAGCACGTAGCCTGTTGTCAAACTGACCAGCCCAATACAATAGCAGGCAAACACGATAATGAAGAAAAATATTGGAACGTTTGGTATGCAAAGGGCTAGCGCTGGCTGGAATGTGTGGCCGAAAGTCATGGTAGCTCCGTAAGCGCCCAAAATCGCTCCGACCCAGACAAGTACCTGGTGAAAAAATCGCGCTTGTTAACCCTATTGGCATTCCAAGGATCGCTAGCTAGTTTATAATTGTTTGACCAACTCACCAAAAAAATATTTGTATTGCGTACTGAAGTCAGCGGATATCTTCCGGGCGGAAGCCAGACGGCGAGGACACGGTCAAGTCGGTATAAGGCTACGGCTAATAAATGCATCGTCCATAGCGATGCTGTCGTCGTACTTACAGCTGCACATACTGTTTCGCCGTAACGCCACTCACCCTGTAAACGAAACCACGTTGTGTTAAATTAAAAGTTTGATCATCATCATGTGCCGATATCATTGCTATCTGACGCTATCAAATTTTCTTGGGGGACAAGTAATCATTCTGCCACATAATTTCAACTTTTTTACGTCAAATAGCCTCCGTTTACGGCCATTGCAGAAGCAAACTTCCGCAGCAGTTTATGACTTTAGCCAACAACATATGGAAAAAGTAGTAAATCTGTTGCAGCTATTTCACCCATTCCTCCATGGAAAAGCTTCTTGTAACCTCGTGAAGCCGCCGACATGTTTTGAACACAAAATGGCATCCTTCAACAACTTTTACAAGTCTTTCTCTCATGTCCAATAGTAAAAGATACATGAGTCCCTAGTGCCTGTTCGATACGTAAAAACCGCCGGTAGCTGGTGGAGAAAGTGCTCAAGTGATATCTGTAATAGTACTACAAACGTCTTTCTTGTCTTAAGGCTTCAACCTGAAAAGTATGTGCTTGAGCCGTGTCTTTGGCTACAACAAAACGACAGTGAAAACTTCCGCTTCGTTCTTATACCGCAATAGAAGAATCCGGAATACTTGCCATTTTTCGCAAAGTTTTTATTCTCATGTTGAATGCATGAGACCTACCATCTTGCGCGACAACTTTAAAAATAAAAACGTTCATTTGTCCAACTTACTGCATGCATAATTATAACAAAAGTTGACCCTTGTGCATGCAATGACTCTGCATGCTTCTGTTTTGTCTGCAAACGAGAAAGACTTTTCCGGAGCTTGTGGCTTTTCCCCTGACTGTACCGCTGCAAAATTTACAAACTTTCAGCAGTCATTAGAACATTCAACTAGCCCTATTAATGTGGTTCCACCCAGTTTATCGAAATATTTTTTTTTGCGATATTTCCAGCATTGAATTTATGAAATATACACATTTGAAATAGTTTTTCTTTATGGAGAAAGCCCCCATACAAACATCTTAATAACCTGATAATACCTACTTGGCCAACTTTACACACACACACACAATGGACTTCCTGAACTTATTGATCTCGGGGATTTTCTGACTTTCTCTCAACGGTACTACTCGACTACTGCATACATACTCTAGACGGAAGTGTAAATAAAGAGCTAACGGGTTATTCAGCTAGAAGTAGCGGAGCTTACAGACTATTAACATGTGTGACACTCACCTGAACCATGGCCACAATCGGGACGGGAAGGACGAGGAGGGTGCCAAGGCAGTCGGCGATACATACGTGGCGAATCAATAGAAAGTGAACCATGCGAAGTTTCAAAGAGTCACGACTAATGTTGACTATCACACTTCCGTTGGCAACGATTGCTGCCACCATTATCACAGCCACAAGAGTTACCTGCGAAATACACCAAAACAACAAAAGCTATAATTAACTGCTCGTCTCATTTTGCTGGCAATTTCCAAGACAGAATTCGCGCATAATGGTACAGTGATAGTTTGATACATATTTGAAAACGTTTGCTAATTTTATGGGGCTGATAGTTTCGTAGTGTCAAGAGCAGTTCATCCATAGTTGATGGATGTATCCACCAGGAGCAACCTTTATGAGAAACAATGAGCTAGAAAGAAATTTACAGAAAAGAGCTTCTGAACCCTTTGTGTCGGGAGTCAGTCTTTGAACATTGCATGTACATGGTAATCCAAGTATATATATACACAAGGTAATGCGGTGAAAGCCATACGGCCACCAGGCTGGGCTTAGTTTCTCCGGACACGGCTATAACACAAGGGGTTTGGCACCATATGACGGTGATGGCTGGCGAATACTAAATGTCAAAATGTGGCTCCGGAGCAGCAGTGGTAGTCGGTCAGCTCGGAATGACGTCAGCAGGTAGGAAGGAATTATCAGAACAACGGACCCTCCACGACATGTCTAATATGTGTTCTTCCAATTATTAAAGTCGAATACAGTATATATGCCCTTTGGAATAGTTTATGTGCTACTACTGGACAATCAGAAAACAGTTTGATGGGCGTTTTCGGCTTGGGATGCCGATAATACTACCACACGCCTATGTATATTCTTGTGCTGAATAGCAACTCAAAAGTAATGAATGTTTTTAGGAAAAACAATGCCTGTCCTGTCATTCGACACAATTGTTGATTGCTTGGTGATGAAAAAGTTATATCAAAGTGACAGTGTATTTTGAGTATCAAATTCGAGAGCAGAGTTCGCCATTCCAAGCGAATTGGAGCAGACAAATCGTCAACCTTTTGCAGAGGGAACAAAGTTTGCGAGAAGGCAACCCGACGGTTGCCTGGTGACCTGAAATCCACTTACTGCTGCTACAAAGCTACGAATAATGGATGGACACACAGGAGGACAAAGAGCTTTCCGGGGATAAGGTATCGAAAAATGGATGGGCGTATTTTCGCAAAAGTAAACAGGGGGAAAACTTTGTTTACGTCAACATCCAAAGTCTAAGGTAGACAAAGATGGGAGAAAAAGCAAACAACAAATATTGTAAATCCTTTGCGGGAGAAACAATTTCATCCTGATAAAAGCACAACAAACGGGAGAAATGTACTACTTACACGAGACTAAAACTTTTAAAAAGGTTCTTCTGGACTCGAGATTTTGCAGTATAGCCCTTGGTATTTTAGGATGAAAGGATCTTGCAAAGCACAATTTGCCTCTTGCAAAGTCCAGATATTATTTGACACAAGCCATATGTTTTCGGGGAAAAAGAGCCGGATTTTTATTTCTCCAGATGAAACCAGTGTTGAGCAGCTGTGGCCGTCAAGATTAGTGCTTTGTCTTACAGAGCTTTGGACATATGAGTAAGAGAATTCGGCAGTGAGAAAGCAAAAGTGTCTTGTTGTCATTTGTGGCCAATATATCTTGTCTGTCAATAAGCTCCCTTAGGAACATACAAAACTAGATCCCCAGGCGGGCGATAAGAATGTGGAGATTTACCGTGTCAAATGAAGCAAATCGCCTAAACTCGGCAGGTTATCTCTTGTCCCATACGGGTTTTGAAAAAATCGTGCTGTCATACTCTTTTCGCACTTGTGTATGTAATACATGTCAGTCCTTGTGCTTTCACCGGATTACTTTCCTCTCGAGATCTCTTACTCATTCAAGACATGAAGCTTTTCTTAAAAACCACCTTGTTCTGTAGCCGCTCAAGTGGTAAGCCTCAGGAAATGTTGGTAATGGACAATAATTTTATAGCCAAGGATGGACATTGGACAGTAGGCAACGTATATAGAATAAGAGCTCTGGAGCAACCCAGTCTTTTTTAGTGCAAAAATTCGTCTAGTCCATGAACATTTACGGCATGCCGGTAGTAATACATAATTGCATAAATTCTTGGCCTGTGTCCAACCGAACATTTGTTGCTGGTTGATGGGTCCTATTAATGGACGCATGCCGTGCAGCAGAGAAATTACAAAAATGACCATAAATCCACCTGTGTATTAAGTCAATCATTCTTTATCCACGCGACTGCCGCTAACCCCGCTCCAAAAGAAGAAAAGCTTGCCGTCTTTCAGCCAACTTAATGACAATAAAAGGACTTTTTTCCAACGGACATTTTTCTGTACGAGCTCTAACGGGAAAACACCAGATATGAGTGTTCATAAAAGGAAATAAATATTAAAAGACTACCTGTCCGGATGACTGACTGAATTTTCGTTGCACACGTGTCACGTTAAATTGGTTCTGTACTTTACATTCAGAAGCAAGTAACGTGATTAGGACTTGTGGCACCAATTTTTATGATGAGTTCTACGGTAGGTGCCTATAAGATACACACATTGGCAGAAAGTTTCAAAACGACTAGTAAAATAATTTGATTGCTTGAGCCGTCTGTGTTAACTTAAAATGAGTTTGTAGCCAGAAAAAAAAACTGTCTTTGTTTGGGGTACAAAAACCAGCAGAAATGTATGTTCCCTTTTGTGAGCACATGAAAAAGTTTCTCATGTCATTTAGCGAAATAGGTTTTTGACCAAGTTTTTGGTAAATGTAAAGACAAGAGAAAAGTCGCAAGCAATTGGAGAAAGAACCGACAATAACAAGGAGGAAAGCCGAAATAACAAAGTCGAGGCTTTTTCCCCAACCCGCTGTGAATGTGCGACGCTGATGGAAATAAATAATTCAATGGCTTGTCGGCGACTGTGTTGATATGTAAGTAATGGGAAAGAGTCCGACTGACACACTAACGCCGATCGTTAAGTGAAAACTTCTTCTCGTTAGTGCTTGTATTTACTTGTATGCATGTTGCATTGCCGGAAATGTTTTCTTAGGTCAAGAACATGAAGCTACTTTTTTATCGTTTGATGTCGATTACTGTTAAGGCGCTGGGTAAATTCTCGATAAATTACACGGCTCACCTGAAGAGGTCGGTTTACAACAGGCAAAGGTATGGGAGGAGGCCCGGTGGGCGGCGGATGGGTCGTCGTGGACGACGAGAAGCTCGACTCGACGTAGTGTGTTTCGTCCACAACTGGAATTTCGTTTGCTGCCACATTCTCGTCGTCCACGTGGCCGTAGATGGTGTTTTCTGGAGGCCAATTTTTTTGTCTGATATGAGGCTCTGCCCGTTCTGCCCTGAAGTCTTCTTGGCCCTGGATCAGTATCCCGAAGACGAGTAGAGAGAAGAAATGGAAAATCAACATCGCTTACAGGCCACCAGCTACCACCACTGGTAGCCTCCCAAGAAAGCAACTCCTGGAAATCAAACTTATGGAGTGCCAGCTTCGGACAGGTAAAGTCAGATACTTAGAGAGCGACGACAACAACGGTGAAGACGAAGACGGCCTAGAAGCCAAGCTTCCGGCTGATGTGGGTAACTTATCACAGAACTCTACTGATTCAAACACTTCTTCATTGTTTACAGCTGGAGCACCAGTACAAAAATAAGCCAAGCCCAAATTTCTGATCAGGAGACTACTGGATGAAGATTCTTGATTCACTATTTTCGCGATAGGAGATTCAGGTTGTTGTTTTCGTTGGCTGCTAAAGAAGCTGCAACTGCGGCTGCCGATCTGAGAGACACATCCACAGGAACTCTCCATTTCCGATCCGGTGACGTCATTTGAAGCTTTCACGTCTCATAGTAACTCTCTGAAAGAAAATTAATCAGATCAGTGCATTAGCAATAGAAAAAATGTAATTACAGTGAAGTTTCAAAAAGGCGTGAAATGTCATCTAGCAGAATAGCATACAATATTCCCTCATATTCCTCGTTTCATAGCAACACGCATATAGTCATTAGCTTGTACAGAATCACTAGACCAGAAATACTGTAGAATTGAACTATTCAGTTCAGGTAGCTCATCGGAATGGACGTGAAAGACTCCATGCACAAAATGGACTAGAATGTCACCGAAAAATCATACTCGTGACTCTTTTTAACAGACTTTCTTCGATGCCATGTATATGATTTCACTATGAGAAAGCTCGTAGAAGTCTCGTGCTCAAGTGGTACATAAATAGCATTTCCAAAAGAACCTACTCTTGTTTTATGCTTTACGGAGGCATTGAATCCAGACTGGAATTTCACTTGCCTTTCGATATAGCGAATCAAAAGCCCATGGAATCTTTATGAGCTCTATATAACGATGAATGATATGAAACCGAACAAATCTCTTTGTTCGACTCTAATAGTGACGATACATAAATTAAAGCCCAAACTTTTTCCGAGTGTGGCTCTCCATTATGTGTACTGGTGCTGTTTTTGCATGAAAAAAATAAGGCACAACGGACTGCGAATTGGCCACTGGTTTCATTATGCACTGCAAATTCCTGTATGTTTTAACGCTACTGCTTCAGTTTATTTTCTAACCTGTATCTAACGATGCATATGTAGTTTTTGAAAAAATCGTTATCCACGAAGCGGAAAAACTTTTTCCATAGTGGATTTGTTAATTTCATAACATCACTAAAGATTTGTGAGAAACTATAAAGAAGTAAAGGTCAGATTCTCCCCATTCGTGAAGTAGTGAAGTTCTCATTATTTGACAAGACACAATGGAGACCACCGAATACGGCTCAGGGTGGAAGGCAAAACGAAAAGTAACTGAGCAGTTTCGCTTTATGTGACGAAAAAAACACATTGATGGGTTGAACATGTATCCAAATGAATTATTAATGCCACAGGACACAAGATTTGTAAAATCCAAATATATTGTTTCATGAAGTTGTAAATGCCTCTGTATATTTTCTTGCACAGCTTTAGTTGGACCGTATTTGCAAATATCTGCAGCAGAACTCAAAGCTTTCTCTGTTCATTACATTCGATGTATTGAAAAGACCCTGTGTTGTCTAACAGCTTTGCAAAGCAGAGCAGACATGCGGATTGTGTCAAAAGTCAATAGGGCTTGAGGGCGAGCGCCTGCCGTTTGCATTTAATTTTCAAGGTCTTGTTGGATGACTATTGCCAGATTTTGTACATTGCAAAAGTTGCAGAAGCAATAAATTGGACTAGCAATGACATTTGCCCAGGCAATGCACCAATCACAGCTGATGAATTACGGCGCAACTGTTCAAGTAATCTGGAACTGAGCCTTGCAAATTGCAGGGCTAACAGCATCGTGATTGAACTTGATTTTGTTGCTTCTGTAGACGAACGACACGAGGTTTAATGTCGGGAATTCCTATCGTTCCTGCTTTTATTTTTATAAAATAGCCGCACCAAGCCAAACTGCTTGAATGAGGTATGTATGCATAGCTTCGGTTTATTCATCGTCCTCTCTACCGTTTCGGACGGAAATGAGACGAGAGCTGCTTTTCCCCATGGGAGATAAAATGAATTTTGGGATTTCGGCGAGCTCATTCTACTTATGCTTGCCGACTATCATTATGGCTGGCATGCTGGTACATACATGGCAAAATGTGTTTTTGATCATGAGCGATCCTTGTGGACCGGACGGATGAGACATTAAATACGTAAAGGTACGCTACCAGGTCAGCCTGAAAAGACGAGAATAATTTATCCCAACGTCATGATTTTAAGATCGGGAGTGGCTGCTCAAGACGTGGTTTAGCTTCCTTTTGATGGATGAAGACAATTATGCGATATGATCCGAGAGAGCTGAAGAAGCAATTTTTGCAGCATAAGGTTAATGGAAAACTTTAAGAAGCACAAGGAATGATTGATCTCTTCTTCAGCAGGTTAGAACGCTTCAAAGAGACCCCTTTTTCATTCCTGACCTTAATTAATGAGGAAAATATGCTGTA
>JAQGBJ010001100.1:0-26771 GCA_034698345.1 Sphaeridia pumilis | reverse complement strand
GGGGTTGATGTAGGCGTAGGATCCACGAACGTTTCCGGCGGCGTCACGGGTTTCAGTGTGAGATTGTCCTGCAAGTGTTACCCGGGTCAGTTAAGGTGTTATTAGGTTTGATATGGTTAGCTGACTGATTGAGCAAGTGTGCTTACCTGGGTAGGCATAACCGTGGCTGGATTGTCCGAGAACGTCTTGGGAGTGGTATTGGGTCTTGGTGGCAACTGGGGCAACGACGGCGTGGGTCAAAGCTGGAGCGGCCAATTGCAATGGAGCAGCGGCCAAACCGTGGTGGTGGAGTCCCCAGTTGTTCAAGAGTCCAGCATGGCCGAGGCCGGTGGAGTAGGCCCATCCTGGGTTGGCGGTAGCGCAAGCTACGGCGGCAGCGAGAACGATCTGTTTCAAACCATTCAAAATTAGATCCGCTACCCTTCAAAATTAGTACTTCAGTCTGAAACACTTACGAGGAATTTCATTTTGATGAAGTTTTGCAGTTAGCCTGTCAGTCTACTCAACGACTAAGAAACTTGAACTGAATACTGGACTTGGTGGCAGGCACCATTTTTATACCCCTGCGACGAAACGCTTTGAATGCGAATTTGCCCTCATCGTTTCGCCAGCTGGACATGTGTACAACGGTCTGTATTCCTGTTATATATTCAATGGGTGAAGGGTGGGTCAGGTTTTTGCAAAATTTGTTTTCTTATAAGCGCTTTCAGTTCTGGAATTGCGGAAAAAAAGTCCAGCTATTTTATAATTACTTTGCGGATACCTTCTTGCTTACCCCGTTGTTGAGTGCTTCAACCTACATACGTATGGCATTATAGGTGTTGGCCCAGTCCAGTTCAAGCGTCAAGCAGATCACTTTTTGCACCAGTTTCTTGCACGCGGCGTTTCTTCTGGAACGTGTTGGCCCTAGTGGTAGACATTGTTTCAATAGCATTTTTTGTTACAATTTTTTACAAAGTCAAAAGTAAATTGCTCTTTACTACCTATAATTAATTTCCCTTTCGACAAGCAAAACAGGATTTATACAGTTACTCTGCTTAAGCATGTAAAACTAAACACATACTCTCTCAAGAGGATTAAAGTCTTGCGAGGGGGCTGCTGTGTTTTGAAGTCTGACTCGCTTAACTGTAATCTGTGCTTTGCGAATTTTCATTGTGCAAAATTGCAAACATACCTATGCCTATAAATCTGATCTATCAATCGCCTGACTGGAAAGGGGCAAAGGCGTTTCGCTCATTTTTGTTGAAGCGATGCAACAATGCATGTGCTTGACCTCTAAAATTTGTCGCTTTATCCAATTTCCTGCAGTTATACCCAAAATATCGACATATTGAATATTAGCTGTCATCTGTAGTTATCATTATCTTGTAGTTAAGTGGTTCTATAGTTGTCGCCCTTCAAGCATTAAGAAAACTGTATGTATATATGCGTCAACGTTTTTCTTCCAGTGCAGTTGTGGTTGTAACCGCCGCACCCTGTGACGACAACCAAGGTCACGACCATAGCTGAATGACTATTTCGCTTTCCTGACACAAAAGAACAAGAACTTGACGTACTTTTGTTGTTTCTGTTTAATCATTTCAAAACGTATGATTGCGATCTTTTACAAACGACCGAGACTATATCATATGCCCGTATATTCGCAAAGCGCTGTAGCGTACAGTAGTATAATTTGATTGGTATAGCTTCTCATGTCGTTAACAAACTAGGAGACCTTCCACTACAAGGAACTACATCGTCTTTTAAATTTCAGTTTGGCCAAAAATTACCCATTACATATAGTCCCTAGTACCTTGAATTTAAAATTAGCGATTAACCGACTTATACAAATGCTTTTAGTAATATCACAGATAAAAGTAGACTTTCAGTTGACTAAATAGACTTATCAAAATATTTTATGTACCTAAGGTAATAGAACCGACACTTGAACCGTATGCATGTACATACATATGAATTAAAAGGTTACACTTATGAATCAAACTTCAATATCAGCATAGCATCAAATAGCAGTCTTTTCATACAAAATGTTAGAATGAGCCCGTTTTCCCATAAAATGAAACTAGACAGCTATTGGATGTGTCCAAAGATTGTCGATAGATTAGGATTATCATGACTTAAGTAGAAATACAATTCAACTGAGGCAGATACAAATACTAAAGTACAAACAGAATGTACGCGCAGAGAGATGCAGCAAATCAGTATCAGTAATTTACAATTTACACATGCTATAGTTTGTACAAATGAGTGTCACTGAGAACCTAGTGAAATTCGCATTGATACAACTAAATAAACTCCGTCCGCAACATCTTTCAGGTTATTGACAATCTCAAATAAATAAAATACGGAGCGACAGTAAAATCTAATCGTGTTCTTTGGCTATCAAGCTCGACTGTTGAATTATCAAAACAGCGACGAGAGGCAGCGAAGCTTGTTTGAAAACTTCATTCAGGTAGCTTGAAGTCCAGTATTGGTAGAGTCACATCGTTCATATTGGGGAACACCATTACACGCTGAAAAAAATACCATTAACCACATTACGATTTGATTTCCGGGCAACTAGCTTTATATAGAAAGTAAATTTATAACGTACTTGGAATTCGTGCAATATCTTCTTTTCAATCCAATCGATAACGTGAGTCAAACTCAATGTCCTTGAACCAAACTTCGGTTTAGCACTAATCTGCATCGCGGGGTTGTAACGAAACCCGATCCAGATTCTGTCTGTCGGTGGTGGAGGTACGTTGATCACCAAAGTTCCTACTATACTTTTTAGCTCTACTGAGAGCATGAGCGGTGTGTTAGATACATTCGCGATCGCTTTTTTCACAACTTTCATCTCACTTGCTTGCTGAACGAAGTTCGAGCTCACAATTTTTTCTGCCATTCGCAAAATTTTCTTGCCTTTTGAACCTACCAAACTGCTTTCATTGATAGGTACTATTTCATCTCTAGCACCGGATTCATCCTTATGATGATAGATTATCTCATCAGGGCCAAGCTCATCATCGGATGACTCGCCGCTATCATACGCGTCCTCACTGCAAGAATGCAAAATCGTATTCAATGACATTGGTTCTGTCCACATACATTTAGGATTGCTAAATGGTACACTTACTCGTACATGTAGGTGATTTTCACCGGTGAGGATGACCTTCCGTGGTCGTCTGTGAACGGTAACCAAAGAAACTGTTCATTGTTTACGAAAATTGCTAATTCAAGATCAGATCACTGAATATTACCATGATTGTTCGAACTATTGTCATCTTGATCCTGACTTGGTGACTTCCTGAGCTTCATAAGGTTCAACTTTGTTTCGAGTGTTGCGGCGATTACTCCATCAAAGGCAATATCCAAATCAATCCATAATCCGCGGTCATCTATTTTTGGAGCCGATGCCCTAAAATTTAGCAAGCCCATAAGTTTATTGTTACGAAGTATTGATGAAAAGCCTATCTTTTTAACTGGAAAATCTGTTAATTTACTTATGGATAATCGGCAAAGTAGTTCCCAAGTCGAGGTCCCGAATCGTAAGCGTATCCAAAAACTGTGGCTTCCGAATAACGTTCAGTTTCTTTTGAATTAACTCAGTAAGGTGAATCGTTCCAATATTGTTGTGATAAAAATCGAAGAATATTCGCCAGATGAATGCATTTAAGAAGTCTGGGCTCTGCGGAATCGTTACGATGTTTTCCATTAAACCCATAGACTCTTCCAATGACGGAGAACTTTTCCTTGAATTCTCATAGTCCTGGTCAATACTATCGTTGTCTTCCTTTCTGCTCCCCCCGTTGTTCTTTTCATCACCGTTAGACTTTTTCCCGTCGTTCCCACTGGCGGTTGATAGTGAATCCTGCTGAGCATGAACTCCTGCTTGTATTGCAGGTATAATGGCAGCCATGTAGGTCATATATCTCGGTAGAAGATAATCTTGACGTTGCGACAACAGCAAAGAAGTTTCTTGCGCTCGAGCCGCAATTACAAGGTCGCGGAACCTGTAAACCCAGCAGCAGCACATTGAATTATATGTTTAAAATCCATACAAAGTAGCTTTTCAGCTTCAGACTAACCAGCAATCCTTCTCTCTATCTGTCCGAGTGAATAAGTAGAGTACACGGTCCAAACAGTCTTCTTTAGACACGATTGCGCTTTCTTCAAGGCTAACTCTTTCTCCTCCGATGAAACAAACAGAACTGCCATTAGGGACGGCTTCAGCCTCAGAAGTCGAAGTCTTATCTGGATCAGGTATATCTGCAGACGTAATTACTGTAGCAGTCGAATGTTCTTCCAAAGAAACTGCAATTGGGTACTTCTTGCTCCATATTCTTCTCTTTGATAGTTTATCCGGAGCAATGTAGACTTTCGCTCCACTCATGGGGTAGACACAGTGCTTCGTGAAAGTTAACTCGCCAGTGAGTGGTGGGTCATTCCATAACCTACGCTTATAAATACGATGCTTGGGATGTGGGTATGATATGTACAGGTAGGAACCTCGCAGTCTCACAAAAATGATTTTTGTAGTACGAATGTGACACGTCAAAGGATCATAATTTGCCTCCACTTCAGTCATCCAACCCTGTGCAGAAAAATGTAAAGGTTAAAACTTTTCATTTACAGTGGTTCTGTAATTATCGAAATATCATTGCATTTATATGAGAATCAATCACCTGAGATGCAAATGCGCGACAGTTTTCGCTAATGTCGTCTTCGTCTCGGGACAGGGTTTCACCATCAGCGGTAGAAACATTGTCGCCTTGTTTCAAATCATCAGAAGTCTCAATGCTAGGGCTCTCATTCTTTGTTACTTCTTCGAAACATAAACTTTGCTGGACAATTAGAACCGCAACACCACCGACCATCATCCAAACTATTCCACTTGTCAAGCTGTATCCAAACCAAGATAATGCCAGAGCTACTGCGAATAATGCCGTTAAGTAGCTCATGTACTCATGAGAACAAATTGCAGACCACATTTTCGCCGTGACATTCACTGTCTTAACGTCTTCCCGCATAACGACATGCACATTAGGCAATTTGGGCGGCGGTAACAATGGTACACACACAGAAGTTCCGTGGTTATAATCTTCCAGCATTTCACTGGGAATTGTAAACTTCAAGGCACTGCTGATTTGTTGCTCCTCCAAGCCCAATTGTTCCATCGAGTCCGTGCCAACTTCTTCAATGTTCTGCAATTCTTCCCCTCCTGGATACGACTTTTCATCCGCGAGATCACCTTCCATAGAGTCTACACTTTGACCCACATGCTCTGCTATAGCATTTGAAGCTGGTGGCAAAACTTCTCCTTCTTCAGAAATAAAATGTGACTTGATAGACTTCTTCTTGTCTTCTATAGCGTTGATGATCTTTCCTTTGAGATCTAAATCGAGGGATAGAGATCGTTTGTCCCATTTGTTCGACCACTTGTGCTTGAAAATTTCCTTCAACGGTGAAGCGTCGCCGCTGGGTGCTTTCGGGGATTCAGGAAGTGATTGAGACTTTTCATCCACGTCTGCAAAAGTTGGAAAATCAAATCAACCTTTCATCCCAAAAGCCATTCATTCATAACATTCATCATGAAACATGAAGTACCTGCTGATGGATCTTCCAACGCAATTTCTTCAATCTCCTCATCCCCAGGACTGAACCGGAACGATGGAAAGTTCCCTGATTTAGGCGCTCCAGACCCCGACATTTTGTTGCTCTTGGTGTGTCAGTCAGCGCGAGCAACCTTTACCCCTGAAAGTTTCAAATCGGTGTTCATAAATCTTTCTCTCATGGTATCGCAACTGTCAACGCCGTTTTCCAAACCGGTTGCTGACGCATCCATTAACTTACCTGGAATACTTCTGCGTTTTCGCTCAAAGTTAAGGAGCACAATCACATTGCAGAATTCCGATTAAAAACACTTGTCACAAGATCCGTCGTGCGTACTACCAAATCAGTAACGATATTTTTTACTAACACTACGTCAGTCTTTAGAACTTGCATAGGGCCAAGTGTAAATGCAAGTTAGTTTGAAGATCTTCTGCCGTTCCCGACAAAAAAATAAACTACGCATCACAGTCGGGTTGGCTGGAAAGGAACACTACCTCTAAAAATATCCTGACTATCTACAGTTTCAACGGTGACACACGACACGAACGTTGATAAGAGAACAGGAAACTCCATTAGTCAGTTAGAGTCGATTTTGCCCTGACAGTGCATGTTTTCCATAGTTACGTCATTTACAGCCGATTTACTGTAAATATTTACGCCACTTCGTGTCTCTTTGATTCAACTGCGACCGATCCAAATTGACAAATCGAGCACTAAAAGCAATAATAATAATAATAATAATAATAATGCAATGTAAACAAACGGGGAGCAATCGCACGAGTCGTTCTGCCCGCAATATCATGGCTCTTTTCTAAAAACACAGCGGGTTCACGCGCTGAAGCTAGCGGTACACAACAGCTACGGCCACGACTTCAGATGAACAACATCGTTTAGTTTGCTTTTGCTTGCTTTGCTTGAAAAAGATTAAATCAAATTTCGACAGAATTTATATTTGAAGCTACATCCAGGTATGCCAATCGTTGAAGTAGACATTGTGTTTACATAAACGATAATGGCGGGCGGTGACCATTTTTTTTGCTAACTTACATACGTAACAATGGTTTGTTCATCGTTATCGTTATATCTCGGCTGCCTAACTCGTTGGCGATAATGAGACTAATGGTAATGGCTGGTCAGCAATCCAGGATAGTGTTTTAGTGACGTAAGTCAATTCCAGTTGTGCGAGAACAATTATTGATTAGATCCAAGGCTTTGATGGAACATTACCTATTACCTACCATGCCAGCAGGTGCCATATTTCAAACTTGTTGTTGAATCGGTTGCATTGAAAACCTTGCGTTGGTGATTTAGGTGCTGCTGATGCATTCTGCACATAATTAATGTTTCCTTCAGAAGTTTGTTGAGGACTCGGTCCGAAGTTGGCGCTCGTTTAGATGTTAACAGGACGTAATTGTAAGCTCATGGCATTGAGGCTAGATTCCAGAGACTCATTACTCATTTGCTGCACGGCGTTGAACGCTAAAAATGCACAGCTTTCAGTGTATCACTTCGAACTTTTTCTCGAGGAAGCTAGCTGGAGAAGTACTAGTTTTTCTTTCTATTTTTGTATCTCATTTGCGTGTTAATATCATACATACATTACCTCCTCCGTTGGAGAAGAATCGATGGTTTAACTTGATAATAATAAAGTTTAATTACAGTCGTATTCAGTTTTGAACGCTCAAACATTTCTTGTGCCGATATATACAGTCAGCCTTCCAAGGCAAACCTTTCAAATCAGCCCGGGCCCAGAGCACGTTTGGCACTCTCACGTTGGATAAGTATAAACATGACCAGGGCTGCTGTTAGACATTCCAACTCAAAGTATAATCACGATTGCCACATGATTAACGTTTACATCAACGGCGACAATGTCGAACGGTTTTGCCTCTGCTGCCTCGAGACACGCTTGCTGGATGGTTCATTCATTCTCGACTTTGTCTCACTTGTTAGTTATGATTAATGAAACTAACGGCTGGGGAAAATGGGGTTCGAATTATGGTTTTCTTGACACTGAAATGCGCAGCAAACCTTGCCGGATATTTTTGTCACCACTAACCGTTCGTTTTGGTAAAAGTGGGAAGTGCTTTCCTTCTTGTTGCAAATTCTGTTTTTGGCTTTGCAATTGCCTCATTCGACCTGCATTTTGTGCCCCCATATAGTCGATCTTATTCAAAACTGATGAAGAGTTTATTTGAAGTATTATTATTTGAAAAGATTTGTTATTTATGAATGAAATATTCATAAAACGATCATTCTTTATTGCAGATTGCATGACCGCTCAGATGGAGCCTAGCCTTTTTCGCTGCAAAAATGTTTGTGTGTTTTTGTGTTCAAAAAAGTTTCCATGTACATACAAATCTCTCATAAAAAGCTAAAAATTGCATTTTTATTCTTCAAGGGCGGACATATCTTCTGGTTGCAATGCTATGCTTTACGCTATGCTCTCAATACTCTTTTGTTGACTTTTTGTTTTCAAAACACCTCGTCGATTCAAACGTTGCTTGTCAACAATATATTGTTGGGCTGATTACAATGCTAATGCTTGTCAAAGTTAGTTTGAACAGGTTGGTGATTAAACACTCAAGACAGCAACATAAATGTTTAATACAACGTTCTTGTGTTACTTGTTTGAATGCGCATAGGGTTTTATAGGGGTTTGAATGAGGCTATAAATGCAACGCTCATAAATGCTGGATTGAACGGAAATGTGTCGAAAAATTTTAAAGTGGAAGCGCCCCATGATATGAGTGTTATTCAACAGAGCGGAAGACTTGCTTTATAGGTAGCGAAAGTAAAGAAAACCTTCATCTTCAGAAGGTTCCTTCATTAGTTAGAGAAAGTTGCAGATAGGACGAAGCGCAGGTATGGTACAGAATGGACGTAATTTTAAAGCGATAACGGCATGGATAACATGTCATAGAGTAGAACAGCCCGGTGTTGAGGAAAAGAGATAGAATTTGCTTCTCATGGGTCTTTGTTAGTTGCAATACAATCACAAGCAGTGAAACAGTACCTGCAGAGTTTCTAATGTTGGAATGAAACGGATTCTCATTGCTGATGCTCGCATGCTGTATTGAATTGCATTGTTGGCAAATTGCAATACTTAACATATGTTATTGAACTCCATCACGTTTTCTCTGGTTACCTACTTATATCCGTCTTCACTATCTTGTTTGCTGAAAAAATCTATGCAGTGCGATGACAGCACGACAATACAATTTTAATTACGGAGGATGGAGTCCTTCCCTTCCTCGGAAGTCTTTTATACATGCTTAATCGATGCAATTTTACAATCTTGAAAGTTTTCGAATCAGTTAGAAGATGAATATATGAAAATTATTCAGCCATTTGAATAAACAGCAGACTTTGGAAGTTAATCGCAAGTTAAAATCAGTGAAATGTCCATTATAACGTTTTTTGTTCCAGAAACTGAACTAGAACTACAAAAAACATGACAAGGCTGAGAGCGAGATACAAGTGAATTCTCCAAAAAATGGTTTCCATGAAAGGCCTCCTTAAAATTGTGCAAACTTTGTTGATGGTCATCAACAACTTTCAACCTTATGCATATAAATCTTTTAAAAGACCCTTCTTGCTCAAACGTGACCAACTCTATAAGGTTGATATGTTGAGGGTACAATTTATCGATTCCTATTATAACTTATAACTTCCAACCCTACTGCAAAAATCAATGTGGAAACTTGAGTCTTGCTAAAGCTGCACTAAATTGTTGGATTGGCAAATAGCTGTTTCATGAATGTTTCTAGATTCGATCACGTTCTGACAGATCAGCTAAAATTCTAGTCTTCCCCGCATGACCATCATGTGGTTACATGTAAGTTTGCAAAATGTATGCAAGACATAATATTTCTATTGTGGGGAATCTAAGCAGTCGAGCACGCGAAGGCTTTCAATTAGCTTATAGCTGGTTCGCAACACCCTCAACAAACATATCTATCCTAGAATAAAGTTTGAAAATCCCGATCAGTTGAAAGTTGAATCAGGACGGAAAAGACCTTGTAGTGTTTCTGCAGACTTTTGGAATCTTGACACATCCGTTTCTAAGGAGGCTTTAAGGAAAATCAGAGTAAGCTGGAGTTTTTGTTCTTTCACCCGATTGTGTCCGGAAAGTTTTGCGATATTGGGCATTTGGTCCTTTAACCAGCAATCGCGGGAGTTTTCCTTTTCGAAAAAGATTTCTCCAGTCAAGGCATTGTTTGCATCAGCTTTCGACAAGTATATCACACCCCAATATTCTCAATTTCCGACTCCGAATTTGCTTTTCAATACCTTTTCAAATATGAATAAAGAGAAAAACAAATGGCTGTCAAAAGTGTAGGACAATCAAGCTTCAACCACAACTAGGAACATAGGAACAAAACTTACTGCAGGTTCTAAATTTCAGTAATTCATGCTAACTTCAGGTAGTCGCCCAGCAGTCAGGTTGGTCATGTGGTGAAGAAACCCTCTGAATGGAGGGATCTCATGTAGAAAATTCTTATGTGGAAATATATACGGAAGCTGTTTCCAGATTCCTGTGGGGCTTTACAAATTTTTGAACTGGCTTTCTTCGTAGCTGTCCCAAATATTGAGCCTTGGTTTCGATCTTGCTTCTGTATGAAGTCCATCACACATATGGTCGTTTTACGGGTAGTGGAAAATTTCAAATCTCCAAGACTTCAAGAACAAGATCAGTGACATTTCTGTATACAAGGTTTGGAACTTAAACGGAATTATAGCATCTACAGTCATGCCTACGCTTGTGAGTAATGTTCGAGAATTATTATCCCGCAAACTTCCTGGTACAACTAGTAATAAAATGCGAGTCGTTAAACCTAGGTTCCAAAAGCTTGAAAAGATTGTTTCGAACAAAATAGTTTTTAATTTAACATCATGAAATATTAACTCCACTGATTTGTTCCTCAGGAGAGCTGAAACATGGCAGCATTGCAAAATCTGAAGTCGCTCAAACGCAATGCCGAGACAGAACTTGCCAAAATTGAACGTGAATTGGATCAAGCCAACGCAAACCGGCAAAAACTTGCCGACGAAATGAGCCCCTTGACTCACTTACGCGACGAACTTGGACAAAATGTTGTAAGGGGCAATTATCATCGCTACAAGGATACACTGGAGAAAATAGTTGAAATATCACGAAAACTAGCCGATGTCCAAGCATCTTTGGCAAAGTTGAGAGACACAAAGGCAGAATTGCAGCGTCAGGTCCGCGATTATGTCCGTGATATCGACTTGGAGGAAGACAAGGAACGCCGGTAAGCAGAAAGAAAAATGTATTATATGCAGCTTCTGTACATATATCTCTTAATTCGAAGAGCACAATCACAGGGCTGCTGATGCAAGGGCTGCTGAGGCGAAGGCTGTTGAGGCAAGGGCTGCTGAGGCAAGGGCTGCTGTCGCACTGGCTGCTGCCACGAGGGTTGCTGAGGAACGGGCTGCTGAGGCAAGAGCTGCTGAGGCAAAGGCTGCTGAAGCAAAGGCTGCCGCCAGGGGTGCTCAATGTTAGTTTCTGCAAGCGACTACTTTTCGTAGGAGATTCTTTGAAAACATTTCGGCGTTTTATATATAAAAGGCTTTCTTCTTTATTACTGGAAAAATAAACTTTCTCTAACCAGAAAATTTGTATTGCACGATTACATCTTTTGAGAGTGTGCCCTCAGCGGTTTTCTTCACCAAGTTAGCATTGTTCGAACGAGAATATTTTGAGTATGTAGCGAACTTTGTTGTTGAAACAAATATATTAGGCAATACAAGGGCTCATCATAAACATATGTTTCATTAGTATGTATATATTTTGTCTTTATATCTTATAGAATTCGTAAAACAAGGAAGTCAGCCAATATTCCGACTCATTTTGTCCAGTTCTAGAAGACGTTGCCGCTGAACCTGGGTCGCGTTAAAAATCAAGAGAAATGTGCAAGCAAATTTTCATATGCAATCCCAATTTTTCTCTATTAGTTTAGGTGCCATGGTTTGGCATGGACATTTGAGGATCTGCCACCAAACTAGTCTACTTTGAACCAAAGGACGTTCCAGCCGATGAGCAGGATTTGGAAGCTGAAACGCTCAAGAACATTCGCAAGTACTTAACTAGCAACTCAGCTTATGGTTCAACGGGGATCCGTGATCCTCATCTGCAGGTCGGTTAGCATAGTTTGACGTGTGGTTGATTGTCCATGGATTTAGCCAACGTAACGCTTTGGACTTTTGTACAGATGAACGATGTGATTATCGCTGGTCGAAGAGGAATCCTTCACTTTATCCAGTTTCCGACTTCAGAAATGCCCAATTTCATTGAACTTGCCAAATCCAAAGGTATGGCCACATTGGCAAGTACAGTTTGCGCCACCGGCGGAGGAGCCTACAAGTTCGAGGACCAGTTCATAGAAGTAGGTTAAGCACTGTTTTGGATTGAAAGTCACATCACAGGTTGTTAACACACTAAGGATTTGGTTTCACAGGAAGTCAATTTGAAGTTACACAAAGCAGACGAACTGGACAGCTTGATCAAGGGAATCGAGTTTATCGACGCTTTCAACAACAAGTGTGAGTGCTACTATTGGGAAAATCCAAAGGATGATGACAAGTGTCGCAAAGCTAGATTCGACTTCAGTAATCCATATCCCTTCATGGTAATAGTGAGCGAGTACAATCTTTGGACTGGCTTTTCTATTCTGACTATCTAAATAGATGAAATTGTTTCTGTTTAGGTTGTAAACATTGGGTCCGGAGTGAGCATTTTGACAGTGACAGCACCCGGGCAGTACAAGCGCGTTTCGGGTACCAGGTACTTGAATCATTCCGTTACAAAAATATCAAGACGGTGAAAAATACGCTTAAGTATTAATGTGGTTTGCAGTTTGGGGGGCGGAACCTTCCTTGGCCTTTGTTGCCTTTTGACAGGATGCTCCAACTTTGAAGAAGCTATAAACTTGGCAGCTACCGGTGATAGTACTAAAGTGGACAAGCTCGTCAAGGACATTTATGGAGGTGACTACGAGCGTTGGGACTTGCATGGTGACATTGTTGCCGCCAGGTAAGCAATCGGTTTTAAGCACCATTTGAAAACTGAACCAATATTTAACTAATTGGTACTTGGTTCCGTAGCTTTGGTCAAATGAATCTACCTGATAAACGAGAAGCCGTTTCCAAGGAAGATCTAGCCCGAGCATGTCTTGTGACAATTACCAACAATATTGGATCCATTACGCGGTTATGCGCGGAACAACAAAAAGTTGAAAAGGTTGGTTAGTTTCTTGATTGACTGATTGCAAATTCGTCGATGTGACTGATAAATTGGAAAACTGTTACTCAATTCCAGGTGGTTTTTGTGGGCAACTTTCTACGAGTTAACACTGTTTCGATGAGACTCCTTTCCTACGGTATGGAGTACTGGTCTGGCGGTAGTCTGAAAGCTCTTTTCCTGGAACATGAGGTACGCAAAATTTGTACAAAGGCAAGTGTGTTAATAATACGGTTGTTGCAGAGCTTTTACGACGATTGACTTTTTCCAGGGCTACTTTGGTGCGGTTGGATGCCTGATGGAACTGCTGGGAAACCCAAGCGGCGAAATCGAAAAACTGGGGTCTTCTGAGCCTTGTTCTTCTGCCTCTCCCACCCCAGAAGCACAGTCATAGGGTTACTTCGAAACCAACGTGGTGATTGGATCCCAGCAATGTAGTTTAGCTGATTACGTGTAGACCTGTTAATTTTACACCTACATATACAGTACATTCGTGCTATAGTACTACAATTCAATGTGCATTAGTCGTCATTTTAGTTTTCCACCATCAAGCGTGCTTTTTGTTATGGTTGTTGGTATAACTGCCATACAGTTTTGCTACTCATTTCTTAACGTAAAGTAGTTTGAAACAAGTAGGTGTCAACTGGCTTGACTACTCTTATAGCATTTTTTAATGAAGGCAGTATTAAAGGGCCTATTACATGATGCTTGCATTTTTCAAAATGGAACACCCCAATAGATGGCGCTAATTTTCAGCCTGCTGTCATGCGGTGCGGATTGCTGATCAAACAAGAATACCTGCAAGGGAACGATCCAACGATTATATTTTAAGGCTTGATAGTTTCGCTGGAAGTTATGGTTAGTCCGTCACCAATTTTAACTCCATTTCACGCTTATCCATTTCGTCCCTCCTTAATTTCTTGCTTCATATTGTTTTGTTTCTAGTCTCCTTGTCCTTCTCCAGAGCCAACTTTCTTTCTTTCAACAGGCTTTCTCTAAGCTTTTAATTAGTTTATCTTTTAGCACTTCTCTCTTGTCTTTTTCACCTTATGCTTACAAATTCTCCAAGTAAGCTTTCACTACTACTGCCTATAAGTATGTGTTTTACACCATCGATACTGCCGATACTCCCCTTTCAGCTCATGAAGCTACTTTACAAGCTCCTACTAAATATTTCAAAAACACACTTTATCCACCCCTACTGAAAGTATGTATAGCGAAGGAGCAATTCCAGCAATCGTTTCCCTTTATTCTTAAACCTGATATTTGGCAGAGTCTGTCTGACCCTTCGAAACATTCATTGCCTGATGCATTTAAAGCCCGAAGAGAAAGGGTTTCAGAGAATTTCCTCATAGAAATGGGGCCTTGTTGGGAACTATTCCACTATCTTCAGGCATTACGGTGGTAAACTATGGATCAACAAGGTCGGCAATGAGTGAAGCACCCCCCCCAGCCAAGCCTCTCAAAAAATAAAAGTACATCCCGAAGATATTTTGGTCCACATAAGCCTTCATCTTCGGAAAGAGAATGCAGCGGTTGAACAATGTCATCCTTTCATCTACACCTTGAGGCTGTTGAGTTTGATGCAAAGGGAGACTTGCCATTTCTGGTCTTTTAGAGGTTTGTCAGGTCCTACAAAGGCAAGTAGTATCCAAAATGCATCCAGCATTGGAAATTCATGTAGTAAGTTCATCAGATAAGTTTTGAAAACAAATACGGATCTAAGGTTTTAACAATCTTGTTTGGCTTTGAATTAACAGGTGCTCAAAGAAATTTTCAGTAACTTTTCGAGTTTGGAGCTTCGAAAGGTCATCCGGCCTGTTTGTCGTCAATGGAACTTTGTCGGCGTGTCCGTACTGCTTTCCCGAACTTACATGCCGCCGGTTGTGAAGCTCAGCGGTTGCTCTTCCAGTCCTTCCAACACTAAGGACTACGATACATACTTCAGCTTTGAAACCCAGCGGCGCCAGCTATGGACCAATTTGTACGGAACAAACTGTCCCTTGATCGAGTTCCGGAATATCGAAGTCAGCCAACCGTCCGTCACATCAATGGCGTTTGGTCGGATCCTCAAATCGGAATGGTTCGCTTCAGTTTCAAAGTTGACCTTGTCCTATTTTTACGGAGATCAGTGCTTCAAGCTGCTGATTCGTATTTTGAACGCCTGTCCAAGCTTACAAACGTTGTGTTGCTGCACCAAGGCGACATCCACCCTTGTGGGTAGCATCGCAAACGAGTTTTCGAGTCTGAACATAAATCCATTCGATGTCGAAACGAACATTACGAAGAAGTACGCCAATCTCAGCACATTCTCGGTTTTGCTTGAAGAAACCAACTACTCGTTTCCGTGGATGCGACTGCTCGACGCCTTTCCGAGACTCGAGGTAAGGTCAACTAGTCAAAGTCATAGCTATCAGAGCATGTTATGATTAGGTAGAATTCATTACACTCGAGTTATTCTGCTAACTTTTCAGACTTTTGAGATCTGTTTTCGTGGCGCTGCAGTATTGCTGAAATGTGTCAAAAATCTTACTAGCGGCATTGCTCCTCGAGAAATTCAAAACGTTCGGATAAGGTAAAGAAGCTGTTGGTTTTGTACTTTCAAAATTCAATTCCAGTGAGTGACATTTGTTTTTCTTATTATAGGCTGATCCGAGATGAGCAAATTTTAGACTTCTTAGACGATCAAATTAAAGAAGATTTAGCACTGTCCACGGAAGAATATGCCGAAGCCAACGCTCAACTCTGCAATTCGTTTATCGTTCAGAAGGCCCTGACTTTCAGTACTCTCATGCCTGCTAAGTTCATGTTCCTTTTTCTAAGATCATTGCATGTAAGTAAGGCAACGCAGTTGATTCTTGAATGTGCTGCGCCGCTCAGAGGAATTACGGAAGACTTATTTCATCGATGGAATTTCGCAACGTTCTTTGTTCCTGCAATTGGCTCCAGATTTCCCGTTCTGAAGAAACTGGAACTGAATATTCGACAGTACGCTACAGTAACTCCCATGGAGCTTTTCGCACTCGAATGGACTGATGCACTCCCTAATGAGCTCCGTAATTTGGAACAGCTAGCGGTGAGCAGCTGGCCATCAGGAATCACTTTGAAGGAGCCCTACCTTTTTGTGGACATATGCCCTTGGTACGGCCTGGACATTGTTTGGAAAGCAGGCTTTCAACACATATCCCAACTAGTTTTTCAAGTTGAGTTTTCGTCTCAGTGCCAAAGCGTACTCGGCGCAATTAGTTACAGTTCGACACGTGTCAAGAAACTTGTTTTTCAAGGAATACCAGTTGCAATACCCTCATTAATCACTGCAAACTTTATGTTCCCTGGAGCTCATGATCCTGATTTTCCCGACTTAAACAGGGACTCGAATGATCAAGGCTTACCGGGAATTCACGGTGAGTGGATTGTTTAATTGTTGCTGAATTATTGGCTGAACAACCATTAACTTATCATTCGTCTATTTTTTGTCTTTCAGTGGAGGAGGTTCATTTTGAATATTTATCAGTGGTCTTCAACAGCCCTGACATGGAAAGAGAGGCTCGAAAAGCAGTTTCATTGAAGTCGATTCATCTGGATGCCCGCTTCCATAGCTTGGATAGTTTCGAAGTCGAAATGGTTAGATTTCGCTCTTATACAGATATGTATTTACGTAAATACTTGAAATGTTACACTGTCACGGTGTAGACAAATCGAGCAACAATAATAGAACCTAACGTTCTTTTTTTCTCCGCAGTCACATCCACGATTTGTTCAAGGATTCTGGCGTTGCATTTGGCCCTCGTCCGTGGCACATGTTCCAGTTTATTTGACCCCGGTAGGACAGCGTTGACTGAAACGCTGTCGTGGTGTCTTTGTCGCTTGCGGCGTTGAACGCTAAAAATGTGCACCTTTTAGTGTATCACTTTGAACTTTATCTATAGTTAGCTCGAGAAATACTGGGTTTTCTCTATATTTTTGTATCCCTTTTGCTTGTTAATATCATGAATTACCTCCTTAATTGGAGAATAATTTATGGTTATAATTGATAATTATAAATTTTAATTAAAGTCGAAATTCGATGCTTGGGGTATGATATGTACAAGTAGGAACCTCGCTGTTTCACAAAAATGATGCTTTGTCGGTAGCGAAAGTAAAGAAAACCCTCACCCTCAGAAGGTTCCTTTATCAGTTAGCGAAAGCTGTACATGTACATACAGGACTAAGCGCGGGAATGGTCAATGAAATGGACGCAATTTTTAAGGACCCACATAGCAAATAATGATATCTCGTAGAGTAGAAAAACCCAGTGTCGAGTCGAGGAAAAGGAATAGAATTTTCTTCTTTTGGATCTTTGTTAGTTGCAATACAATCACAAGGAGTGAAACACTACTGGAGAGTTTCTAATGTTGAAATCAAACGGTTGCTCATGCTCGCATGCTGCATTGAATTGCATGGTTGACAAATTGCAATACTTAACATTTGTTATTAGACTCGATCACGTTCCGGCCATACAGCGAATTCAAAACTCTGGTTACCTACTTATATCCTTCTTGAACTATCTGGTTTGCTGAAACAATCCATGATGTGCAATGACAGCACGGCAATAAAATTTTCATTTCGGAGGATGGAGTATTTGCCAGAGTCCTTCCCTTCCTAAGAAGTCTTTTATACATGCTTAATCGATACAATTTCACAATCCCGGAAGTTTCAGTTAAGTTGAGCGATGAACATTTGAAGAGAAAGCTTGAGATTTGAGTAAACAAGGGAATTTAGAAGTTACTCGCTAAATCGGTGAAATACCCATTATAACGTTTTTGTTTCAAAGACTGAACCAGAACCAAAAAAACATGACAAGGCTGAGGGCGATATGCAATTGAAATTTCCCAGAACCTACTTGGCCTTCATGAAAGGCCTACTTAATATTGCGCTAATTTGTTGAATTGCCACTTTCGACCTTATGCATAATAAATCTTTTACTAGACCCTTCTTGCTCAAAAGTGAACAACTCTATAAGGTTGATATTTTGAGGTTATAGTTTCTCGATTACTGTTATAACTTCCAACCGCTCCGTAAAAATCAATGTGGAAACTTGAGTCTTGTTCATGCTGCACTAAATTGTATGATTGGCAAATAGCAGTTTCATGAATGTTTTCAGATTCGATCACGTTCTGACAGCTCAGCTAGAATTCTAGTCTTCCCCTCATGACCATTATGTATTTACATATAAGTTTGCAAAAAGTATGCAAGATATAATATTTCCATGCGGGAACTCGTAGCAGTCAAGAATGCAGAGGCATTCAATTTCCTTAGCTGGTTTGCAACACCCTCAACAAACATACATATTCAAAACCTAGAATGAAGTTCGCAAATCACGATCAGTTGAAAGTTGAACCAGGACGGAAAAGACCTTGTCGTGTTTCTGCAGACTTTTGGAATCTTGACACAACTGTTCCTAAGGAGACTTCAAAGAAATTCAGAGTAAGCTTGAGTTTTATTTCTTTTACTCGATTGTGTCTGGAAAGTTCTGCGATATTTGGCATTTTGCCCTTTAACAACAATCGGGTGTAGTATCTCTCAAAAATAATTTCTCCAGTCAATGCTTGGTTTACATTTGCATCAGTTCGAACAAGTATGTCATAGCCCCATATTCTGAATTCCCGATTCTAGCTTTTCGATTTATATGATTAAGGAAAGACTAAAGGCTGCCAAAAATGCAGAAAGTTCGAGGTTCAATAACAACTAGAAAAGTCGATGTCGCCATCAACTTTCGAAACATAAGCTTCATTTTTCATTGATTTTTAGCGAAATTTCTTATTCTTTGTTCATATCGGCCCCATGCAATTCTCAGCAAGCTTCTCCTGGAAACTTGATGATCCCATAGAAACTTTTCGATGATTCTTATAATTGGGTTTCTAGTTGTAAGCGCAGTGAAACTTGGGCTTTTACTGCAGGCTCTAAATTATAATTCTAAAATAATAATACATGCCAGCTTGGTAGTCGCCAAGCGGTCAGGTTGGTCATGTGGTGAAGAAACCCTCTGAATGTGGCCTAAAGAGGGGTCTGTTGCTGGAGATAGTGGTATATATATATACGTGAGCTGACTTCATATTCTTGTAGGACTTTACAAATTTTCAAACTGGCATTATTGGTAGCTGACCGAACTCTGTAGGCCTTGGTTTCGAGCTAGCTTCTATGTTTAGTCCATCGGACAAATGATCGTTTTACGAGTAGCAGAATATTTTAACCTTCAATAATTCCATAACAAGATCAGTAAATATCTGTTCTACAAACATCCAGTATACACGGTTTGGAACTTAATCGGCACTAGCATCTGAAGTCAATGCCTACGCTTGTGCGTAGTGTCTGAGAATTATTATCTCGTAAAATTTCTCGCTAGCTAGTAAAAGAATGCGAGAATCTAGGTTCCATAGTATCAAAATGATTGTTTCTAACAAAATGATATTTTCATGATGAATATTAACTTCCTCGATTTGTTCTCAGGAGAGCTAAACCATGGCACTGGCAAATCTGAGGTCAGATAAACGAAATGCAGAGACAGAACTTGCCAAAATTGAACGTGAAATAGATCAAGCCAACACACACAAGCAAAGACTTGCCGCGGAATTGAGCGTTTTGACGCACTCACGAAGAGAACTTGAACAAAATGTTGTAAGAGGCAATTATCAGCTTTTCAAGGAAACACAGCAGAACATTGTTGAAAAAACAGGAAGACTAGCCCAGCTCGAAGGTTCTTTAAAACAGCTGGAGGAAAGAAAGGCAACTTTGCAGCGTACGGTCCGGGATTGTGTCCGTGATATTGATTCGGAGGAAGACAAGGAACGCCGGTAAGCAGAAAGAAAAAAGTATAATATGCAGCTTCTGTAGAAAACCTCTAATTTCAAGAGCACATTCACAGGGCTGCTGAGGCAAGGGCTGCTAACGCAAGGGCGGCTGAGGCAACGGCTGCTGAGGCAACGGGTGCTGAGGCAAGGGCTGATGCCGCACTTGCTGCTGCCACAAGGGTTGCTGAGGAATCGGCTGCTGAGGCAAGGGCTGCTATGGCAAGGGCTGTTGAGGCAAGGGCTGCTGCCGCCAGAGCAGAGGTCGCAAGGGCTGCTGCTGCAAGGGCTGCTGAGACAAGCGCTGCTAATGCAAGGGCTGCTGAGGCGAGGGCTGCTGAAGCAAAGGATGCCGCCAGGGGTGCTCAACGTTAGTTTTTGCAAGCGACTACCTTTCGTAGGCGATTCTTCGAAAACATTACGACGTTGTATGTATAATTAAAATTGCCAATGAACGGGCTTCCATTTCTTTTACTGGGAAAATAAACTTTCTGTGACCAGAAATTATTTAGTACAGGTTAACGTCTTTTGAGGGTGTCGTCGAAACAACTACAATAGGCACTATAAGGGCTCATTATAGACAGACTTATCTGTAGTTCATGTTTCATGAGTATATTTTTCATCTTTATATCTTCTAGAATTCGTAAAACAAGGAAGTCAGCCACCATTCTGACTCATTTCGTTCAGTTCTTGAAGACGTTGCCACTGAACCTGAGGGCGAATTTTAAAAAATCAAGTGAAATGTGCAATCAAATTTTCATAAACAATCCAAGTTTTCGTTTTTAGTTTAGGTGCCATGATTCGGCATGGACATTGGAGGATCTCTCCACAAACTTGTCTAATTTGAACCGAAGGGCGTTCCAGCCGATGAGCAAGATTTGGAAGCTGAAACGCTGAAGAACAGTCGCAAGTACTTAAACTAGCTTATGGTTCAACGGGGATCCGTGATACTCATCTGCAGGTCGGTTAGCATAGTTTGACGTGTGGTTTGAATGTCGATGGATTTAGCCAACGTAACGCTTTGGACTTTTGTACAGATGAACGATGTGATTATAGCTGGCCGAAGAGGAATCCTCCACTTTATGCAGTTTCCGACTTCAGAAATGCCCAATTTCATTGAACTTGCGAAATCCAAAGTTATGGCCACATTGGCAAGTACAGTTTGCGCCACCGGCGGAGGAGCCTACAAGTTCGAGGACCAGTTCATAGAAGTAGGTTAAGCACTGTTTTGGATTGAAAGTCACATCACAGGTTGTTAACACACTAAGGATTTGGTTTCACAGGAAGTCAATTTGAAGTTACACAAAGCAGACGAACTGGACAGCTTGATCAAGGGAATCGAGTTTATCGACGCTTTCAACAACAAGTGTGAGTGCTACTATTGGGAAAATCCAAAGGATGATGACAAGTGTCGCAAAGCTAGATTCGACTTCAGTAATCCATATCCCTTCATGGTAATAGTGAGCGAGTACAATCTTTGGACTGGCTTTTCTATTCTGACTATCTAAATAGATGAAATTGTTTCTGTTTAGGTTGTAAACATTGGGTCCGGAGTGAGCATTTTGACAGTGACAGCACCCGGGCAGTACAAGCGCGTTTCGGGTACCAGGTACTTGAATCATTCCGTTACAAAAATATCAAGACGGTGAAAAATACGCTTAAGTATTAATGTGGTTTGCAGTTTGGGGGGCGGAACCTTCCTTGGCCTTTGTTGCCTTTTGACAGGATGCTCCAACTTTGAAGAAGCTATAAACTTGGCAGCTACCGGTGATAGTACTAAAGTGGACAAGCTCGTCAAGGACATTTATGGAGGTGACTACGAGCGTTGGGACTTGCATGGTGACATTGTTGCCGCCAGGTAAGCAATCGGTTTTAAGCACCATTTGAAAACTGAACCAATATTTAACTAATTGGTACTTGGTTCCGTAGCTTTGGTCAAATGAATCTACCTGATAAACGAGAAGCCGTTTCCAAGGAAGATCTAGCCCGAGCATGTCTTGTGACAATTACCAACAATATTGGATCCATTACGCGGTTATGCGCGGAACAACAAAAAGTTGAAAAGGTTGGTTAGTTTCTTGATTGACTGATTGCAAATTCGTCGATGTGACTGATAAATTGGAAAACTGTTACTCAATTCCAGGTGGTTTTTGTGGGCAACTTTCTACGAGTTAACACTGTTTCGATGAGACTCCTTTCCTACGGTATGGAGTACTGGTCTGGCGGTAGTCTGAAAGCTCTTTTCCTGGAACATGAGGTACGCAAAATTTGTACAAAGGCAAGTGTGTTAATAATACGGTTGTTGCAGAGCTTTTACGACGATTGACTTTTTCCAGGGCTACTTTGGTGCGGTTGGATGCCTGATGGAACTGCTGGGAAACCCAAGCGGCGAAATCGAAAAACTGGGGTCTTCTGAGCCTTGTTCTTCTGCCTCTCCCACCCCAGAAGCACAGTCATAGGGTTACTTCGAAACCAACGTGGTGATTGGATCCCAGCAATGTAGTTTAGCTGATTACGTGTAGACCTGTTAATTTTACACCTACATATACAGTACATTCGTGCTATAGTACTACAATTCAATGTGCATTAGTCGTCATTTTAGTTTTCCACCATCAAGCGTGCTTTTTGTTATGGTTGTTGGTATAACTGCCATACAGTTTTGCTACTCATTTCTTAACGTAAAGTAGTTTGAAACAAGTAGGTGTCAACTGGCTTGACTACTCTTATAGCATTTTTTAATGAAGGCAGTATTAAAGGGCCTATTACATGATGCTTGCATTTTTCAAAATGGAACACCCCAATAGATGGCGCTAATTTTCAGCCTGCTGTCATGCGGTGCGGATTGCTGATCAAACAAGAATACCTGCAAGGGAACGATCCAACGATTATATTTTAAGGCTTGATAGTTTCGCTGGAAGTTATGGTTAGTCCGTCACCAATTTTAACTCCATTTCACGCTTATCCATTTCGTCCCTCCTTAATTTCTTGCTTCATATTGTTTTGTTTCTAGTCTCCTTGTCCTTCTCCAGAGCCAACTTTCTTTCTTTCAACAGGCTTTCTCTAAGCTTTTAATTAGTTTATCTTTTAGCACTTCTCTCTTGTCTTTTTCACCTTATGCTTACAAATTCTCCAAGTAAGCTTTCACTACTACTGCCTATAAGTATGTGTTTTACACCATCGATACTGCCGATACTCCCCTTTCAGCTCATGAAGCTACTTTACAAGCTCCTACTAAATATTTCAAAAACACACTTTATCCACCCCTACTGAAAGTATGTATAGCGAAGGAGCAATTCCAGCAATCGTTTCCCTTTATTCTTAAACCTGATATTTGGCAGAGTCTGTCTGACCCTTCGAAACATTCATTGCCTGATGCATTTAAAGCCCGAAGAGAAAGGGTTTCAGAGAATTTCCTCATAGAAATGGGGCCTTGTTGGGAACTATTCCACTATCTTCAGGCATTACGGTGGTAAACTATGGATCAACAAGGTCGGCAATGAGTGAAGCACCCCCCCCAGCCAAGCCTCTCAAAAAATAAAAGTACATCCCGAAGATATTTTGGTCCACATAAGCCTTCATCTTCGGAAAGAGAATGCAGCGGTTGAACAATGTCATCCTTTCATCTACACCTTGAGGCTGTTGAGTTTGATGCAAAGGGAGACTTGCCATTTCTGGTCTTTTAGAGGTTTGTCAGGTCCTACAAAGGCAAGTAGTATCCAAAATGCATCCAGCATTGGAAATTCATGTAGTAAGTTCATCAGATAAGTTTTGAAAACAAATACGGATCTAAGGTTTTAACAATCTTGTTTGGCTTTGAATTAACAGGTGCTCAAAGAAATTTTCAGTAACTTTTCGAGTTTGGAGCTTCGAAAGGTCATCCGGCCTGTTTGTCGTCAATGGAACTTTGTCGGCGTGTCCGTACTGCTTTCCCGAACTTACATGCCGCCGGTTGTGAAGCTCAGCGGTTGCTCTTCCAGTCCTTCCAACACTAAGGACTACGATACATACTTCAGCTTTGAAACCCAGCGGCGCCAGCTATGGACCAATTTGTACGGAACAAACTGTCCCTTGATCGAGTTCCGGAATATCGAAGTCAGCCAACCGTCCGTCACATCAATGGCGTTTGGTCGGATCCTCAAATCGGAATGGTTCGCTTCAGTTTCAAAGTTGACCTTGTCCTATTTTTACGGAGATCAGTGCTTCAAGCTGCTGATTCGTATTTTGAACGCCTGTCCAAGCTTACAAACGTTGTGTTGCTGCACCAAGGCGACATCCACCCTTGTGGGTAGCATCGCAAACGAGTTTTCGAGTCTGAACATAAATCCATTCGATGTCGAAACGAACATTACGAAGAAGTACGCCAATCTCAGCACATTCTCGGTTTTGCTTGAAGAAACCAACTACTCGTTTCCGTGGATGCGACTGCTCGACGCCTTTCCGAGACTCGAGGTAAGGTCAACTAGTCAAAGTCATAGCTATCAGAGCATGTTATGATTAGGTAGAATTCATTACACTCGAGTTATTCTGCTAACTTTTCAGACTTTTGAGATCTGTTTTCGTGGCGCTGCAGTATTGCTGAAATGTGTCAAAAATCTTACTAGCGGCATTGCTCCTCGAGAAATTCAAAACGTTCGGATAAGGTAAAGAAGCTGTTGGTTTTGTACTTTCAAAATTCAATTCCAGTGAGTGACATTTGTTTTTCTTATTATAGGCTGATCCGAGATGAGCAAATTTTAGACTTCTTAGACGATCAAATTAAAGAAGATTTAGCACTGTCCACGGAAGAATATGCCGAAGCCAACGCTCAACTCTGCAATTCGTTTATCGTTCAGAAGGCCCTGACTTTCAGTACTCTCATGCCTGCTAAGTTCATGTTCCTTTTTCTAAGATCATTGCATGTAAGTAAGGCAACGCAGTTGATTCTTGAATGTGCTGCGCCGCTCAGAGGAATTACGGAAGACTTATTTCATCGATGGAATTTCGCAACGTTCTTTGTTCCTGCAATTGGCTCCAGATTTCCCGTTCTGAAGAAACTGGAACTGAATATTCGACAGTACGCTACAGTAACTCCCATGGAGCTTTTCGCACTCGAATGGACTGATGCACTCCCTAATGAGCTCCGTAATTTGGAACAGCTAGCGGTGAGCAGCTGGCCATCAGGAATCACTTTGAAGGAGCCCTACCTTTTTGTGGACATATGCCCTTGGTACGGCCTGGACATTGTTTGGAAAGCAGGCTTTCAACACATATCCCAACTAGTTTTTCAAGTTGAGTTTTCGTCTCAGTGCCAAAGCGTACTCGGCGCAATTAGTTACAGTTCGACACGTGTCAAGAAACTTGTTTTTCAAGGAATACCAGTTGCAATACCCTCATTAATCACTGCAAACTTTATGTTCCCTGGAGCTCATGATCCTGATTTTCCCGACTTAAACAGGGACTCGAATGATCAAGGCTTACCGGGAATTCACGGTGAGTGGATTGTTTAATTGTTGCTGAATTATTGGCTGAACAACCATTAACTTATCATTCGTCTATTTTTTGTCTTTCAGTGGAGGAGGTTCATTTTGAATATTTATCAGTGGTCTTCAACAGCCCTGACATGGAAAGAGAGGCTCGAAAAGCAGTTTCATTGAAGTCGATTCATCTGGATGCCCGCTTCCATAGCTTGGATAGTTTCGAAGTCGAAATGGTTAGATTTCGCTCTTATACAGATATGTATTTACGTAAATACTTGAAATGTTACACTGTCACGGTGTAGACAAATCGAGCAACAATAATAGAACCTAACGTTCTTTTTTTCTCCGCAGTCACATCCACGATTTGTTCAAGGATTCTGGCGTTGCATTTGGCCCTCATTCGTGGCACATGTTCCAGTTTATTTGACCCCGGTAAGACAGAGTTGACTGATACTCTGTCCTGGCCTGGTGACTTTGTTGCTTACGGCGTTGAACGCTAAAAATGTGCAGCTTTCAGTGTATCACGTTGAACTTTGTCTAGAGCAAACTAGCTCGAGAAGTACTGGTTTTTCTCTGTATTTTTGTATCCCGTTTGCTTGTTAATATCACAAATCACCTCCTTAATTGGAGAAGAATTGATGGTTTAAATTGATAATTATAAGGTTCAATTAAAGTCGGATACAGTTTTGCACGATCAAACATTTCTTGTGGCGGTATATATAGTCAGCCATCCAAGACAGACCTTTCAGATCAGCCCAGAACCAGAGCTTGTTTGAACACCACACGTTTGATAACTCTAAACATGATCAGGGCTGAGCTTAGAAATTCCCACTCAGAGTATAAACGTGCGCCGGTTGCCCACATGATGAACGTTTACCTCAACGCCGACAATGTCGAACGGTTTTGTCTAAGCAGCCTGAATACATGCTTTCTGGATGGTTCATTCATTCTCTACTATGTCTCACTTTTTGGTGATGATTAACTGAACTAACGGCTGGTCAAAATAATGTTAGGTTAAGGCTTTTATCCACAGTGAAATGCGCAGCAAACCTTGGCGGAAGTTTCCGTCACCACTACCGTTCGTCTTGGTGAAAATGGGAACTGCTGTCCTTCTTTTTGCAAATTCTGTTTTTGCCTCATTCAAGTAGGTGTCAACTGGCTTGACTACTCTTATAGCATTTTTTTTACTGAAGGCAGTATTAAAGGGCATATTATATGATGCTTGAATTTTCCATAATGGAACATCCCAATAGATGGCGCTTCTGTTCAGTTTGCTCTCATGCGGATTACTGATGAAACAAGAATGCCTGCACGCGAATGATCCAACGATCACGATCATATTTTAAAGCTTGATAGTTTCGCTGCGGAACTTGGTTAGTCATTGGACTTCTTCTCCAACCAACGTTTAGTATTCCTTGGGTCAAACGAGCACAAAACTATTCACGCTTCACGTTCGCCGGAGAAAGTAGAGTCAAGGAAAAGTTGGTTATTTTAAAAAAGGTGAGTTGAGTAGCAAGTTTTAGCAAGTGGAAAGTGTGTGGGAAATGTAGCACCTACTAAAGTTGGTTGGATATGTGAATATGGGAAATGCGGTAGTTGAGTTTTATAGTGATGTTTCATCTTCATCTTAGT
>JAQGBJ010001099.1:0-26773 GCA_034698345.1 Sphaeridia pumilis | reverse complement strand
GCAGCCAGGACGAAAATAGCGGATGATGAATCTTTGTGGAAGATTTCGCGAATTAAGTGGAGAAGACGACCCAATAATGCTTCTTGGACAAGCGAACCGTGTTGGTGTGCATTTTCTTGGCTTTAAATTACGCCATTACAAGAATGGCCATCGTCAATGGTTGTTGTTGATGTGTTGGTGGTGGTGTATGAGCGATGGTGTGATGGCAATTAAATTCCTCATTTGGATCTGCAGTAAAAAGCACCAGGAAAAGCAACAATCTTGGTTGTTTTGATGGTTGTTGTGAAGAGTTCTTCAAGCTTGGTGATTATTGGCGATAAACATCTTTTGACTGACTGCTGAGAAGATTGCTCAAGAAGACTGAACAAGACGGTACGTGTGGCAGGTGAGCGGACACACTAACCTACTGCGAAACTTGAGTAGTGTGACTTTTACAAGGGTTATTAAGACAAGTCTTTTATTGCAGGCAGAAGCCGTCGGCTGTTACCGGTCCTTGCCTATGGGCATGAGTTGCGAATCTTAATATCGCATGTGTTTGGTGCGTCTTCTTCTCACCACAGACCAGCCAGCTAGATGCTAGCTTGATGATTGTCGTTCTGCTACCTCATGTTTTGCTGTCAATCGGCTTGATGATCTTGGTGCCTTGATGATACGTCGCCGCTGTCTGAAGCGTGTGTGCATATCTTGATGAAGAACAAGAATCGCAATGATGCCCTGCACTTTTCGCTACCAATTTCAACTTGGTAACAGCTAAGAAGACGAGTTGATAACGGTGTTTAAAGATCATCACCACCCGAATTGCCAAGGTCTGCGACGAGTACAACTGGGCTACTACAAGAAAAGGACTGAGGTCCATCTAGACAGCCAGATGGAATTACAACAATTGGAAGCAATTACGATGTAATAGTAGTGCTACGGCATCGTTTGCTCAAGTGGAGATAAACGGCAAAGCTTCACACTACAAAAGCCAGCCAAATATTGCTATTAAGGGCGGAAGTTACTACACTCGGTACCGTTATGTGGTTTACCCAACAATGAAAACCGATGCAACGCCAACGCCTGAGTATCTGCAGCAGCTGAACAAAAAGAGCTACTTAAACAACTTGAGCATTTACAAAGTGTTGCCTGACTGACTGACGGGGCTTCAACTTCAAGAAGATGTGCAAACGGACCGCGTGGCATCCCTTGAACCGTGGAAACAGTCTCACCTTGTTCTACTGTCCGAGATATCCCGTGACAGCAGGTGCAATGGGCACCAAAAAGAGGAAATGAATGAGATGATCAGGTGCTTCAGCGGCGGCAACCACGATTCAATCTTTATGAGGTTACGCAACGAAACGAAGAAAAAGTAACGGGATTCTAGCGTAATTTATGTGCATAAATTCAGCTACTCACCAGGATTGGCCGTGTCGTTGCACATGGTCGAGCAAGTTTGCATACAGATGGGTAAGAGAGCTATCGAATTTTGGGGAAACTTTAAAAGGGCTGCACCGAAGAAAAACATCTAATGTTGTTCGCCTGAATCTTTACAGGTTTTGTTGATAACTTTTGCACAAGATTCAAGGATATCCGAGCCGTTTGATGAATATAAAGCAGCTCTACCCCCATTGTGACGTCCAAATTTTTCCTGCCGTGTCTTTCGGCGGTATGTTTTTATTGTATATTTTCTTAATTCAATCAATGTATCCTGACTTTTGAGCTGTATTAATGACATCGTCTATTGTTTTTCCCAGACTATGATTGTCCCTGACCAACCCTCTGTTTGTGATGTCAGTCATAAAGAAATGACAATAGAGCGGGAAGATGGCAAAACTTTGAATATTGGCACAGTGTTTCGTAACAATCCATGAGCTTCATCCAATTCTACACCTGAGTTGTTGGCATTTTTGCCAAAGCATTGCCAGAATTGATGCAATCTGTACTTATCGATAGGCGAAAAGTGAAAATGTTCGATATTTACTGAAAAACGTAAGTCGTTCAAGCTTCTGAGAACTCGTAAATTGGTGGTGGTTCTTGAGTCAGCCTTGCAAGGTTGTTGTTTTCGTTTCAGAGCAGCCCAGAGGAAGAGAAACTTGAGAAGACTCCCGTTGACAGTCAATCAGCATCACACATTGTTCCTTAGACAAAAAGAAGTTTTGTTGGCAAAATTGCTTCTGTTGAGCCGAGATTGAAACTGCATCGCGGTAGATGCACTACGAAGCAACTTGGAAGACTCAACGCCAACTGACACTCAACTTCTGTCTTACCGCTTCCTTGCGCTCTCAGTCAGTCACTCAGTCAGTCAGTATGACAATTGCGAATGCTCCGTCAAGTGATGCAAATAACAGACAGGTGAAAATCAGCTTCAGAAAGACATTTAAACGCTGCAACCAACTGATGCATGGCGCAAGCTTCATTGCTCTGGCGATCATTATAGAACTTATGGCTTTCTCTGTTTTAATACCAACATCTTCTGCAACTTCTCGCTTTATTAATAATGCAGCAATTTATATGAATATGTCCACTCTTTGCAGCTATTATTTAAGCAAGAGCCACGTTCGCTTGGATGCCTTTGCTAATCATAGCTTTTGCACTGACAATACTGTACGCTTTTGCTTAACTGCACGTTGTATCCAATTACTAACGTTGTTAGCTGCTTGCCTAAATGTGAAAATTTAAAGTTTGTCCACTTCCAGCTTGCTGTCGTGTCAATGTTTTTGTACTCGCTTACCTAACGTTTGCGCTAGTTCCAATCATTCTCGTCCAGTCTTTACGTTGCACTATATCAAATACCACTTCACTAGTTTGCTTCCTTCTTCAGCTGTGCCACATTCGTGTTAATTTATGAGAAAACAAACAAAAATGGTCTACGCACTCGCTTCCGCCATGACTAGCAAGCTTGTTTGTCCAACCACTTTTATAAGGAGGCGATGACGGCATTCGATAAAAATGTGGTCCTTGATTTGATCCTTGGCGAAGAAAGTTGCCGATAAATGTCACTACTAAACGCTAAAGAGTAGGTTAGTCAAACGTCAACACTACTGAAACACTAACTTGAACTATAATGTCTATGCTTTCAGATCAGCCAGCTAAATCCACTCAAGTCACCATGGACCGTTGTATGCAGAAACGTGGTCGAGAAGCGGCAATGGCGTAGAGGAAGCACTTGTGTCTTGCACGAAGGACTACGCAACAATGGTTGGGACCCGTTGCTGTTGCGAGACTTACTTACAAGAAATGCGCTCGATCGAAACGCTGCTCCTGCAGCGCCGAGACAAGGCTTGCTGTGTGAAAACTGGTATAGCGCGCTGCGCTGCTAGTGGTGCCGGTAAATGTGCAAATGGTGCACCTCATGGCGTGCTCATGTTGGGATGTAAGGATACAAGTTTTTTGATTATGAGTGTAATTTTTCAGAATGTGTCTTCTGAATTAATGAATGTTTTAATACTGGTTTCAGGTTAAAGAAAAAGTAGAAGAAGCCGACTTCACCCCAGTTGCATTACTTGGTTGAACGAGCAATTAACCTTGTCAGCCTGGATACTCGATCGTCTGGTTGATCAACTAATCAAAGCCCTTGATTCCAAGGGCCCTGGTTCTCAAGACATGTACTTTTGAAACAGTGAGGTTAAAAACATTATCAAGGTTTATATCGAAATCATAAAAATACATACATACTTTTGACGATTTACAGATATTGGGACACAACTTTCCCGCCTCCGGGCTCGACGCTTCTCTTCTCCTATTGTCTGACGTAACCCGGAAAGTCCCGAGCGGGGAGAGAAAATACTCGTCTCTCATGTACTTTCTCCCTTGGATGAAGCATCTCTAGTCGTATAGATTCCTGTGTTACAGCATGGAACAAGAAGCTATTTGTATGTTGGTAAAGTCTTCTTCTTCTCTCCTGAAGCCGAAGCCTGCCAAGACATGCCATAAGCTTACCACGTACTGCTTTCACGGATAAAATTTCTTGTTGTCTAGTGCCAAGAGATCAGTGGTGTTGCAGTGCACTTGTGCACACACATACTCTTGACTAGATTCCAGAAAAGCTTTTGGTTTAGCTCTATTTTTTGGTTCAAGATTTTTCTATTTTTAATAGAAGAATCAAGACCTCAGAAAGTAAGTGCCATGAAATCAAGCCCTAGTTCATCAAAATTTTGTGCCAAAGGAACAAGTTGAAAAATTCTGAAAGGCTTCTACAGGTCTTAACGAAGACTGTTAACGAGATTACGAAACGACCCAAACGAACCCATGTAAGCAGTACGTGAAAGTGGTTGGCTTCTTTCTGGCGCTTCGGAGTATTTGCAAAATTTCAAAAAAGTGAAAACAAAACACCAAATTCCTTCCAGAAGACTGTACTACCAGATCCAACCAAAATGACTACGGCGACCATACGAAGGACTTCGGCTCCCCAAACCTGTAGGGGCGGAGCCCCTACAGGCCCTTCGACCTCCAAGTCACCAGTGGGGGAATTCAGCCGCGGAAAGACCATTTTCGTACTAGCAGTAGTCATAGGATGCTTTGCCATTTTATGGCCCAAGATTTTCTACCCAATGTTGACTGCGTCTTTGAATATCAACCCTGGTGGCGACGAGCGTAAGTTTTGAGCATTAATATTTATTTTAATTATGAATAACTTGAAAAGTAACTACTTTTTATGAAAGCTGTTTAGTTCACAGGCGCTGTAATTACTTTTGCTATATTTGGAATCCCTTTTGAGGATCCATCATTGGAAGCCTTTGACAAAGCAACTCTCGCAAAGATATCGATCAAGTACACGTTAAATTCGCGTAATGTAGGAAATGATGAGATGTAGCTGCAGCAACAAGGACATTATTCACAGCTTTCTCGTACTTATCTTATATGGCGGTTGTGTAATTTGCCAATTGGTCGTGAAACGAATTACATTATTTTCCCGTTTGATTACACATGTTTTACAATGGCGACGATTACCTTGTCAGCTGATTATCAGATAACGGTTTACCACTTGCCATTAACAAAGTGGTGGTGGTGGCGGCAGTTCAATTATTAACGTTACAGATAACTTTTTGTATACAGAAGCCATAATGAAAGACGTTTGTAAACCACGACTACGTTGATGTATATATAACAACATTGTAAGCAAACAGGAGCAATTCACTTTTATGATTTCCGTAAAAAGCCGCAGTTTGTTTATTTATTAGGGTCTCAGAACATATGGTGTAGAAGCCAATGCTGAGAATTGATTTAAACCAAAATCACGACAAAGAGATTGCGAAATTGGCAAATTGATGAATGAACCAGGCTAAAAATATACTAGGATTCGCAACGTGTCTTCATGTATTTGTGTACACGGAAAATAATGTTGAAGCTATAGTGTTTATATGAGGTTGAGTCGGTGACGGAGACGAGTATTTTTAAACTGTAAAGGCGAGTAGAAAAAGTCGTGTGTGGGTAATGATAGTGAAATACATTCAAGTTTACAGCTTGAAAAAATTGGCTCAAGTTCATCTGGCGTTTAACGTGGCTCAGGCAGAGATTCGATATTATACGTGACCCACCTTCTTGAAAAAAGCTTTCAGAGAAGTTGATCTTTAAATAGTTTTTGAAATTGGTTTTTTCGGTTATTTGATTTGATGTTAATTTCCGTTTCGTTTCATTTTCTTCTATCCCTTTTTAGAATGCTGTGACGTGATCTCGGACAAAGATGTAAATGCGTACAAGTTAATGAAAGAAATCTGCGACAAAATCTTAAGTATTGAAGACGCTGGAGGGCCACCAATCCCACCGATATCGGAACTTGGAAATATCGGTCAAGGGAAAAAGCAAGCCAAGCCGTTGCGCTACGTCCCCGTCCCGCCACCAAATGTTCGATGTCGAAACGAAATATTGAAAAGTTGCGGCATCGACGTGTCAACGCTGATCCAAGAGAATCCCATGATCACAAAGCAGTACAAGAGTTCGCTGGCTTCGCTGCGCTCGTACAACACGTCGCAGTGCCTCAAGGTTCATTACAGCCTTGATTACATGGCGCTGGGCCTGCCGCGCCGATTCAGAGATGCCCAAGAAGGCCCGAGTAAGCTTGAGAAAAGAAGACGAGTAAAAAGAGTGAAAGTGCCGAAACTAATGCATGCCGTTTGTTCCCGCAGAGTCGAAAATATAACGTTAATTTGGTAGGATGACTTGACAGATTTGGGCGCTATGCGTGTGAAAATGATTTGATGAGAGGATGCGCGCGCGCGCGTTTGTGACTGTGTTTGATACATGCACGACGACATGATGAAATGATAGATTGTAGAAATGACACTTGCAGAGTGATTAAGAGGCTTGAAGGAGATTAACAGATTTTCCCGTAGACCAAGGAAGGAGAGTTTGAAGAAGGAGATGGAAACGGTGATGATGTATTAAAAGAAACGCTTTCTCTCTATCGCAGGTCACATGAGACCCGAAAGACCCAACAGGCCTGAGAGATTGCACCCTGCCATGAGAGAAAAGGGAAGTGCCATACCACCACACCCAGGACACTTGGGACCTCATCCAGGCATGGTACCACAGCCAGGGCACCATGGGCCACCAGATGGACCGTCGCATCGGACGCTGGAGAAGGAGGCGAGGGTATGAATCAGACACTATTAAGTACCCGCAAGTACCACCTCAGAACTATGATCCTAACGATGCTTTAATATGATTGCAGCCTGGAGTTTTCCCGGGGGTACGACCAACTGTGGGCGGTGCAGGGTTCCAAGCAGCTCAACCCAAGGGCGGCGGTACCATGGGCATTATTATGCCCATTTACACGATTGCCATTGTTGTCTTCTTCGTCTATACAATTATGAAGGTCTGCCAAAATACTTATTCGTATATTTTGAAAAGTAGGACCGTTTTGAATTAACCGATCTTTGATGTTACAGATACTGTTCCGAAAATCGGACGACCAACCACCAATACCGCCTATACTTAAAGACTTTCACATGGACCCTGCTCAGCGTAAATATGTATTTGCTGAAGAATATCAAGCCGGCTCAGAGAGGTCCATGAAAGAAGTCTTCAACAAGGAAGATAGGGAGGCTGGAGTTCGTCGAAAGCCTTCGGGGTCGAAGCAGATGAGGTTTCAAGAATCTCGAAGTCGTCTTGGTAAGACTGGTAGTAAGTAGTAATTTATGTAGTGGTTGACATTGCACACTTTCCAAGGCTTTAAAAATCACGCGCCGTCAGAACACAGTTTTATTACACTCAAAAGTGTATATGATGAGATTGATGAGAAGGATCGAGGAAAGTATGAATGTTGTAGCTCTTGTTGGTTGGCAGTAGAAGTAGTTTCTGTATGTGAGGACAAATGTGCGAATCTGAACGACCGAGTTGTGTGCGTGTGTGGTAAGATAAAAAGTTTTCAACGTAAGATTAATGCTCAACATAAGACGTTTTCAAATTGTCCACTTGACAAAATTAGAAGAGGATGACAAGATGGAGGAGATTGATGCGAGACAAGATGGACCAAAAACAACAACACTTTCGCCCAGTCTACATCAACAACTTCAAGGCCAAGGAAATGCAAGTGGTGGACTTGAACAGCGGCCAGAGGAGAAAGTGATGGAGGATGTGGCTTCTACTACACTTACAGCGACGACCAGTGGCCGCCTTGACCAAGAGTACTCAACCGATGATACCAAAAATGAACGAGTGACAGAAATCACTGGTTTCAAGGACAATGATAAAGTGCAGCAGCAGGTTTCACAAGAAAAGGAGGTGGGCGATGAAGTTGTTGTGGAGCCAACGACACAGATGGTGCTGGAAACTATGGGAGTTGAGGAGTCCCAAAGCCAAATCGCTGTTGAAGAACCCCTGATTGCCCAGAGCTCGCCACCAATACAATCACAAGCTCCAATGGATGCTAGCCAACCTGAAGTTGAACCAATCTTTGAAGTCATTCAAGAAAAGCAAACCGAATCATCTAACGCAGAATCGACTTCTACTGATAAGCCTGACATAGAAGTTCAAAACACTGCCTTTTTCGCTCCAGAAACCTTAGCTGGCCCCACAGCTATTTTAGAATCGCAAATCGACGATATCATGCTCATAGCCTCTGAACTTGTTGACTCAACCATCGAAACCGCACTCCAAGCTCTGGCTCCAACATTGACAGACAGTCCCATGGCTAACGAGTCACTTCCAGTTTCTGGCGACATCGAAGTAACCACAGCTGAACAATTTCCTGGATCCTCAACAACCTCGAAAACACCTTTGGAACCCGCCCAAGCTGAACCCCAGAATACCGAAACCCAATCCCTCCAACACGCCAATTCAGAACCTTTGAAACCAGCCTTATCATTTGCCACCACAGAATCCATCGTCGACGAAACGCCACTTCCAACCTTTACAATTACTGAAGTACGCAAAGACCAAATCGAACGAACAACGCAACTGAAATTCAAGCCCGCCTCCTGCACCGACGACATTGATAGCATTGTAAAAGATGTAATAGGACAAATCGATGATGCTTCTGCCACGAGCCTTGGTCAGTGTAGCTTTCTTCCTTCAGAATACCTTACTAATTGCTCTTGTTTTTCTTTCTCCAATTTAACAACCGTTGATGCTAACCTGGAAATCCTTCCGACGTGTATTCACCATTGTGTGGCCCTTTAACACCAACTTCGTGCCGTCTCTTTGATGCCTTTATTCCTGCCTGTAACATTGCGTAACCAAAAAACAGGACCTCAAGACCGTGATGCAAGTAAGTTAACGCCGAATAACATTAACAACGGTGGTACTAAAAGACTTGACTCTCAATGTGCCCTTGTCCTAACACTACAACTTTTTGGTAGTCAACTTCTAGAAAAGACTTTTAGCTCTCGTAGCACACCATTTAGTTTTGAATCTAGAAACTATCCTAAAATTTTGCCCTTCTGACAAGGCAAAGATTAGCGAAGCACCTTCGGAACACAGTCAGACACCATGTCCACTTCTTGAAATAACCTTCAACACATGTTATTACCGCTGTTGTAGAAGATGTACACAATTTCAATTTGTATTTTCACGTGTTTCTCTAACGTTCACTCTATAGGAGACATTGAGATTGAACTGCTGCGTAAGCGCCTAGAGGAAACTGAGGCCGCAATGGAACGGATCGTTTCTCACATGGGCGTATTAACACCTAAATCTAACGCTGATTCAACTTGTTGTCAACCTTCTGCTACTACCAACGAAACTGACACTAATTTGGCCCAACCTGAACAACAGCTGCGGCGGCGAAAACGGTCCAAGAAAAAGGTACCATTTTCAAACAGTTCCAGAGTAGACTGCTTTTTGTCTCGTCTTGTTAGGTCTTGTTTATAAGTTTTGTCCCGAAAACCGTGCAGCAAGCAGTCCCACAGCTTTTCCCCAAGGGCCAAATTATCAAGGTTCGTTTGCAGAAAGCATATTTAGAAATGTCCAGATTGTTAACAAACTGTAAATCCTGAGAGGAGGGCAAGGGTCATGACGAAATCACGAGTCTTTTAGTACGACTGGTTGAGCAATTGTGTATGAATACCTGATTGAATTGAAAGACTAACATTTCTAACGGGATTGCAAAACTTGTAGTTGTGACGGCAGTGAAGGGAATTTTAGCTGGATTGGATAAGCCTGCTAAACCAAGAGTGCCACTGAAACCTGAAAACAATAACGAAAAATCATATCCTTGTTCCACTACTACAGAATCGAGAAAAGACTCTTCGTCCTCTGGCGATGAAGGCAAAGTTGTTGCTCAGCGTCCACCGCCCCCATCGGCCCATGCTAAAGAGGTTAGAAGTGGGATGATTTTGAAAGCTGCTGCTGGTTTTCCATTTGGTCCTCGTACTGTAGTTGTTTTTTGATTTCACAAAAGTTTGATCTAAAAGTAACTAAAGCCCACTTGATATTCCAGGCCAAAAAGTCAGCGCTCAAATCCAGCCCATCCGAAGACAAGGAGAATCTACCTGCGGAGCTGGACGTTGGAAAGACTGGAGTGGCAAAGAAGGAAGTCAAGATTTTGGACGTCCCTTCAGTTCTGGATCGGACTTCATCAGCAGAGATTTCAGAAGAAGAGGTAGAAGCGGAAGAAGTTGAAATTGTTGAAGATGAAGATACCGAAGAGGAGGAAGATGAGGAGGAGCCTTTTGATTACAAGAGACCTCCGACGCCTCCAAAGTCAAAGGTTAGTTGATATTAGCTTTTGTATGGATTGCAAAGGTAGATTTAATGTGTTTATGAAAATCGTCAGAAACATACAGCAGTAGTAGCCACACCTCCGCCGTTAGTCGTATCCAACTTTGCCCAACTTTTGACCGAGAAACTTCTACAAGAAGGCGAGTCCCGAGCGGCGAGTGCTATGGCGACTTCTGAGCAAGGAGCTGGTACCCAATCGCGCCCAATGTCTCCTCCGATGGTCGCTTCCGTTGTCAATTTTGAAGGTAGCTTGGAAATGCAGAATGGTCGCAAGTTACGAAGTCCTACTCCGCCAAATGTCCGAACTTCGACAATGTCCCCAGTACCTCCGGCACCAGCGCCTGTGCAGGTCGAGGAAGAAAAGGAAATTCCATCAATTTTCCTACAAGGTCGAATCCCTCCACAGGCTAAACAAGTTTTGATTTCGGGTCTGACCGATCAGAAGGATGAGGTTGCTAGAAAGGCGGTCAAAGTTGAAGAACCGGCGGTTGACCAGGATGAGGTCACAGATGATAGCGTTTCAGTCCCTGTTGTTCTGAGCGGCAAGGTTACGCTGAGCGTAATTACTGCTAGTGCGGATGATCAGCTGACAGAAGCGGCGTCCATTTCCTTCGATGACAAGGTGGAGTTGAGTGGTGTGAAGGACTAACGAGTGTGTGCTACTAACTGACTTTTGAAATAATTCGTGGGAGTGCATCTAGTAACGAAAATCTGATTTGAAAAATGACGCTAATCCTGTTTTTCTGTTTCAGGGAGGCCGTGACGATGCTCAAAATTCAGGTGAGCTATAATGATGATTGAAGGAAGCGTCAAAACATTCAGCAGCTGTAATAGAATTTGATTTTGCAGGTGATGCCAATGAACACTTTACTACCGCCGAGAAGTACGAAGGTCCAGCACTGACCACTCAGGATGAGACAGAACAAGACATTTCAGCTTTGGAAGGACTTGCTGACGAAGATTACGATCTGGAAGAAGACGTTTCTTATGATGAAGACGAGGAAGAAGACGATGCAGACTATGAGCCTAATAACGCTGTCAAGTCTAAATTGTCGTAATGTTACTTTGAAGTCCATCTTCAAGCTGCTTATCAGTTAAAAGTTGTGAACGTAATTACAGCAATAGATACTTCATGGTAGCTAGACAAAACTCCTGACTTGCCCTAATCTAACAGTAAGGTTGTGTGATACGGATGAATAAAGCACTTAACTGATACGAAAATTGCCGAATATTGTCGTTGAAGATCCGGTTTATTACAAAGTTCTAAAAGCTATCCACAATCAAGAGTACATGTTGCGCTGATCAGTGGTGAATTCGAAAAATTTAGCTGAACGTTAAAGAGAAAACTTAGCCTAATTGACAAGTTCCGGTACAAAAGTAGCATACTTTGGTAGCGAATGGGTTAATGAGAAGGCCTTCATCGTTCTTCTACAATAAGAGTATCTTGTACACTGAAGATGTTTTCCATGAGCGTGGTTTCATCCATAGCAGTCAACTAGAACAAAACAATCGGTATGAGCACTAGAAGCGATTCATGGAAAATTCAAACTTTCAAAATAGAACCAACTTACATCCCGTTTTGGATAAGTTGTTAAGAATTTGTACGTGTCTTTTGCGTAACCTTCACTGAATAGGTAGTCGAACAGAATTTTCAGAGGCTGGGATCTCAAGAACTTCCGGGATACTATCTTTCCAGCGGGCATGCGGCATTTTAGAGAACACACGGGCTCCTGACAATCTGCAGATGGTTCCGGAGGCAACGAACGAGCGATACGATCTCTTTCAGCCTGTAAATCAATAACTTTTGTAATGATACTTTCTAACAGAAACATTCTTCAACTAGATTCTTACCTCAGCTATAGCCAATACTTGCATTTGCTCTTCTTCTTCTTGCTGCTTTTGTCTTTCCTGTTCTTTCTTAGCTTCATCCTTAGCTCTATCAGCAATCAAAGACTCTTGATAAGCCATATCTTGCTCACGCTTGACCATTTCTCTTTCTTCTCTTTCCCTCTCTTCCCGAATTTCTTGATCTTGGGTTAGTTTGTAATTATCAGCAATATGAAGTAACTCAACCAATAGCTCATCCTGACTCGTAAGGTTGGTTTGGATGGTGCTGAATTCCCGATTTCGTGAGACGGTTGCTATCACAGGATATTTCTCAGTTTCTAACGACTTGATGATGCCTACAGCTTCATTGCCGAAAGTATGCTGGACTGAGCTCAGGAGCCTGTTGAAACCATGAGATTAGTTTACTGTTCCATGCGAATATAATGAGGCAGATACCGAAAAAGGAAAACAAGATCCACAGAACTTACATTTGTGCATTGCTATCATGGGTCATATCCCATCCCCAAACGATAAAGTTGTTCGAGAGGTACGAGACTATCGATTCTGAGCAAAGTAACTGAGAGCAAAACACGTGTGCGAACACAGACTTGTCGTGGTGAAGGTATATAGCCAGTAACTTCCTCTGCAAATCAAGCAAAAAATGTTTAAAATTTCACGAAACCTGTCCTTTAAAACTCTTTAACCGTAAAAAACAACCACTAACATCCTTAGCAGGCTTATTCGTTGCTTCTTTGAAGGCGTCCTCTAAAGTTCCCTGGAAGAACATGGGATGGCAGTTGCCATAGCGTTTCGCAAAGTTTTCCGCAAACTGAGTGGTTCCCAATAGCTCTCCCATGATATTGTCATCAATCAGATGTTTACCCTGGTCTCTTGAAGGTGGCGAGATTTCGTGTACTTCATGATCAAAGTAATCTTCATCCTGAAACGATTCAGTCAAATCCTCTACGTCGGAACTAGGGTCGTCTTCAGTCATCTGCCATGCACCAATTTTACCAGTTAAGAAAACCTTCACTTTCGACAATATTTCACAAGAAATGCAGTAGTTAAGTTACAAGTAACTCACACTCTTTGTTAGATCTACAGTAGGAACGCTCACAGTATTATGAACACGCCGTATCCTAGATGACTCTGCTTTAGGTTCAGGTGGGTCCTACGAGCGCCAAACATGCAATCTTTAGAAAAACATTCCACCCCAAGAAGATCTGCAGATCAAAATCCCTTACAATATCCATGACAATGGGTCTGGCCGTGGGTGGATGGAAGGCAGGAATGACTTCGACTGCTGATCTTTCTGAAGGCAATGCTTGCGAATCTGGTGGCAAAACCCGGTTGATAGCTTGCTGGAATACGAATACCATAAATGAGTTTACGACTTTGCAAGAATGATGAATGTTGCAACAAGAGTCTGAAATTATGAAATCTCACCATTAAATCCCAATCCGCCTGTTGCAAATACTCCAAAGCTTCGCCAACATCATCGATTCCAGTACAAGCCTGAAAACCACACTTAATTGAAAACTTCTGCATGCAACTCAACGGGTGATTTTGCCGTAACTACATATACATAGAACGAAACCAAAATTTCCTTTCACAAAATCACGTTGTTGTTAGCAACGCCCAAGTCTGTAACAATTCTTACCTGAAAATCAGCCAGCATCTGATCTCGATCACCCGTCGCTGACATGGTCGAAGAATTACGAACTTCGTTACCGTTTCGATTTACCAAGACCAAATTCTCTTTGTCTGAAAACCACGAGAATTTTCACTTGCAATTACAGCATACAAACAGCAACAAAATGTTGCAAAATCCCCAAGAAATCCTACTCAACTACTTTTTTTAAAAGATCAATTTGAGTTGAAAAATTGCAGCAATTCTGAAAATTAACTGCGCGATTAAATTATTCGTTACGAACTTTTGGACGAATCACTGTGCATTAACAAGAACACCATTTGAATCCGCGCGCCCTTCATGACAAAGCAAATTGTGGGGAAACGAGAGTCAACTCAATGGTTCTTCCAGGCTTGCTTCTGTATACAAGACCCATCGAGTTTTCGTGTACGAACGAATTCAGTGGACAATCACGGGCAGCAATCGGATTGAGCATTCAATAGCACAAAATGAGATTCTTCAATCAAGTTTATTAAATTAATCAGTCGTTAATAAGTTGTTACTTCCGACGCGATAACATTTCTGCGCTTTCAAGACATGGATCCTACAGACCTTTTAGTACATATAAACATGAAACTCCTGCAATACTCGCTTTCGCTTCACCTTTACACCATTCCATGAAAATTACAGGAATCAATACTATACTACACATGATAACAAGTACCACTCAAAGACTTGAAAGTTACAAGCTTCAATCATTATAACCCTTGACCTGAATCCGTGGCAATATTCCTTCTCCACAAACAATTTGTCCAGGTACACAAATACACATTTGCCCTACACAAAGCCGTAACTTGTTTTTGTAAGTCCTTAACTGCGCACAAATTAACACGTATATATAGCTTTTAACGAATATTTACCAGTCTGCGATACAATAGCCTTAAACCTTACACCTATAGACCAAAGTTAACTTAAAGCGTTAAAACATGTGACTGCGATTTATACATGTAAGATACAAATACACAACTCTCGTAGTTTCACAAAACTTTACATTATTAATCATGTGCTTAAATTATAGGGCAGTACAAATATTTTGATGATCCACAGCCAGCCCTTACTCTAAAACATCCGCCAAAAGCTCCTTTGTCGTTGGTGGTAGTCTATCGGGGAACTGGATGTCGAAAGCGACGAGCAAGTCTCCTTTACGACTCGCTTCCTTAGGAAACGGGAGTCCTTTGCCGGGTATTCTTTCGATGGTCGTCGGCTTGATGACACGGTTGTGGAAACTTAACGGAATCTTTCCACCTTGCAAAGTTGGTACTTCGATCTTGGTTCCACACAAAGCCTGCAAAATTCCAAAGTAAGATTAGTAAGTTTTAGCAAATCCAAAATCAAATCAATAGCACAACTCCGCCATCACAGTCCAGTTTCATAAGTCCACACCACACCCTGAATCCTGCTCCCATATCAGATTCACCTTTTGTCACTGACGCTTCTCTGTCTACCTGATTTTACATTAACATACAATAATCACACCTGCCGTCTCCCATGACAGTGACATTCAAACCTGTTTAATCCCTGCCCGTTTTGGACACCGCTCCAAAAACTTGGCATAAGTCACCGCATCTCGCATAGTTATACATGTCAGTTTTAACTTTTTGCCAAGACTTGTCGGCTCATCTTCCACCTGTTCCAATCTACATTTTCTTAATTGTTAGCCATTCATTTGAGCATCAGTCCACATATGTATCCTCATGATTCACCACAAGACGAGAAAAAACTCGGAACAATGAAATTCCCAACAATAGTCACACTTTCTGTGCTCTCTTTCTTTGTCCTCTCTGTCCATCCCTTAATGATAATTCCTCTTATGCCCAAAATGGCATGATGATTAAAGCCACAAAAAACGTATACGGTTATAATGGCCTGACTATTCGCCAATTTGCGAATCTTGAAAAGGTCAGTAGTTTTAGCAGAAGAACCACTTTTCAACATGCATTCATTCAGCAGATTCTCATTCTCGCTATGATGAACCAATTTTACACTCGTCTTCTTTTGACGTACACGTGAATTCATGTTAACCCGTCCTCATAATTATACCGCTTTTAAGGAAACTAGAGGCAAATATGGCAACCCAATAATACGGTAATTCCCTGTTTGCGCAAAATGTATTACTGCATCGTGACAGTTTATGGCAACGCTCAAAGTACAACGATGATAAGACCAAGATCTCGTTTTAATTGGTCTCGACATTTATGAAACTTGCTCAACTCCCATGACCCTGCCGATTTATAAGCTGTGAGTCGTTGAAATAAATGGAACCTCAACTCTCAACTTCAAGTTTCAGGAACATGTTCGGATAGGCCACTTTTAGTAGTACCATGAATTGGCGTACTTCAGCTTGAAATCCAGCACCTTCGATCGGCCACTACCATTGTCAACTTTCCCTATTCAAAATCTTGACCACCACAAATGCATCTTGACATATCGACGTTATCAATTTAGCAATTTGCCAAATCTGTCAAGTTCAGACCGCCACACCCATCATTTCCCACACTTGACGCTTTCGAAAGCCGTGAAATCGCTCCGATCCGCTCGTACCTAGTAGAAGCGCCTTTTCTCAATATTTGCACATATGTTAACGCAAGGATCATCCTTCGCCATTGGCAAAAACAACAAGACTCGCCCAAACCTAAATGCAATTTGGTGGCCTACTCTCATTGAAAAAACGGTAAATTGCATCCATCCAGCGGCAGCACATGTCCTGTTGCCTGTAATTCATGCCGCTCTTTAAACAAACGGCCTACAAAACCACTTTTAATTGTTTGTTACTGATGCACTAACCTCAAAAGCTTATTAGGAGAACATGACTCTAAAATAGCAGAGAATGTAAGAGTTGTGAGGGACATTGACAAACGCACTCCAGATTCGCAATACCGCCTGTGGAGACAGCGCTGTGAATCAGTAGCACATGTTGGCATTAAAGTTGCGAATTTTGTGTGTTTGTAAACATATGAGAAAACCAAGGCGAAAAGCAGATACAAGTGCAAAAAGGAGTGTTGAATCGCCTTGGAATGACGAAACGAACGCACCTATCTTTCGCTATGTTTAACGTTGTATATTTATAGAGCTGACAGTGTACATAACGTAACATCCATAACTATCTACTATGCTAGATGATGGAGTTGAATGCAATCTTCTTCTTCTCGTTTACAACCATGAGCGTTTTCGCAATGATCTCATGCGGATATCTGAGCAAGCGAAATAAAGTATCGGTTTGCTCTTGTCCTCGTTGTCATCGCCTACGCTAACCCTTGGCTTGCCAAAAAATAATTGTTATATGACCAACAGACGCCGCTTCGCCTTGAGCCACGGGGAAGCCCTTAAACTAAACTGAAAATAAAAGTCTAACAGGATCTGCACAGCTTTCTCTCTAATGTGAATTGACGTTTGGGTTACGTAGAGGCCGCCCAGGTTGGTAATCGTCGTGTTAATCTACCTTCTTCGCCTGTGGTTATATAAATGGCAATGTGTCTTGATGGCTAATAAAAGTGAACGAGGGTGATTGATCTGCCCGGAACAATATGCACTGTTTGCACGCAATTCGCGAATTTTAGATAATCCAATCTAGATGGAAAAACAAAACCCGGAACGAAACGACAGAGTCGGTGACATTGATAGGCCGATGTGGCAAAAGTACAACAAACTGCCTGCATGTGCTGTAGACTGAACCTGACTGACTAGCTGACCTCCTCCGCGCAGCCTAGTTTCTATCTCTGTTTTTTGCTATCAGAAACGACATTAGTGTATAGTGGCCGCGGATAGATTACTACCAGATTTCAACCAAGAGGACTAATCTCTCCGACAGGCGGGAACCGTCGAAAATATGATTCACCAAGAAAACGACTCATACACTGCCTACACAAGATTTCAATCGAAACGGAAATAACGTCCAAGTTCCGTATGCGTGGGCTTGAGTACCTGAGATTGACTTGAAAAGCTTGCTTGCGCTTCTTGAATGACCACTGACCCCGGGAAACGTTTTTACAACTTTCTACAGCCCACACACATGGCTTAACCGGATCCCGCCGATTCATGTAGTTCTTAACGGTAGGACCTATGTGACTGTGGACTGGATGAAACTGGACAGTCATGTACTTTGTGGTTAGTAAATACATCATTATATGTATAAAGTCAACTTACCTCTTTAAGCGTCACCTTTGCAGTATACTTAATATCATTATTCTCCCTCTTGAACAACGGATGTGGCTTGTCTCTGATTATGAAGACAATATCTGCTGGAATCTTGCCGGTAGTCTGATCTCCTTCCCTCGGGAATGTAATCTTGGTTCCAGCTTTCCAACCCTGCTTTACGTTGATGGTCAGCACCTTGTCTTCCTTCCGTTTGGACCCGTCTGGAGCCATGACATTTCTGGAAATCTTCATCTTCTTCGTACACCCCTTTTCAATGTCCTCTAGGCTGACGTACAAATCATGTTCGATGGCAGAATCTTGACCGGTCTCTCGCTGTTTCTGTGGACTTCCGTGAATGTTGAAACTCTGTGTCCTTCGGCCCATTCCCGGCATGCCACCGCCAAAACCAGGTCCAAAATTAATGAAGGATCCTTGAGGACCACCGTGACCGTCGTCATCGTCATCAAACATCGAACCTCCCATATTGAAGAAGCTTGCAAACGGATCTGACGTTCCAAAGAACTGGGCAAAGGTTGCACGAGGATCGCCGCTAAAGTTGTAAGTGTAGTTGCCACCGCCTGGAGCTCCACCGCCGCCACCACCACCCATTCCGGCACCACCTTTCAAGCCCTCTTCGCCATACTGGTCGTAAATTTCACGCTTCTTCTTGTCGCTTAGAATTTCATAAGCTTCCGCTACAGACTTGAACACTTCTTCAGCTTGTGGGCTCTTGTTCTTATCAGGGTGGAATTTGAGGGCCAGTTTTCTGTAGGCCTTTTTAATTTCGTCATCGGTGGCTCCTTTGGCGATGCCCAAAATCTTGTAGTAGTCTTTTCCCATTCTGATGTTGGTAAGGGTAGATCTGCAATGAGGAAAGCCAAAATATTAATCCATATTGCATCACTACTTGACTAATTTCCAAGTTCCTGGATTTTCACCCCCTATTATCTGGGTAATGACAACACTGAACTCTAGATTGAATTATACGCTACAACTACTAAGAATAGATTTTTGTTTTCTTACCTTTAAAACTGTTGTTGTATTCAAAACAGAAAACCGCCTTTACTTTTCCAAGGTTTTCTTATTTCTAGCTTTCGGAGAAAAATAACAACACCTCACAAAATTGAATCAAAACCGCTTAAAGTTTGATAAATATCGGTTGTCAACGTCAAAATTCTTCGAATATCGTTGCACTTGATGAACAGTAAATTGTAAACACCGCTAAACGTTACGTTAGTTTGAAGAGAAATGTTTATCGTTGCGCGTTTTCTTCAAGACTGATGAGACGCATCTCACAACATTTACACATAAAGGCTAACGCTCGTGGAACATTCGCGAAGTTTCTAGAGCCGTGTGGAATCATATGAACCTCTTGCCATTGGACGAGTCCCTTCTTTTTCGCTTGCTCATTGGAGGAGAGGAAATAAAAGGCGGGATTTAATTTCAGCGGGGTATTTCGAAATTTTCCATCGCCACTTCTACCAAATATCCGTATGTTTACATTACGTCGCATTCAGTCACATGATTGTTTTTGCACTGACTGAGTTCATTATGATCCTTGATCGTATTTTTGCATTCTATCAAAACTTAATTGATTTGCCCCATCTTCTAGCCCTTATTGGCAAATGATAATTCGTAGATATGCTTTCCAATAATCAATGGTCACTGTCACAGCAAATCTAAAATAACTCAAGTGTCAACGTACATAATTAGTTCATCAAACCATGTTTCTTCATTCTTCTGTCATCTTCTAGAATCAACTATTAACACGTCAACACTTTATATAACAAAATGTGCAATATAAGCAGCATTCTCCAGATTTGGCTTGAAATTCAATCAAGCCTTGAATCAGTCAATACGACGCAAACTGTAACAATTATCAGACAGATGGTTTATTCCCCAAAACGCATGAGTAAAGACATAAAACAACGAAGAGTTTGTCAGGCAACCGTTAACTATCTACCAACTACAACCAGTACATTGAACGATTCTTGAAAACTGATTATCGTAACAAGATTTCAATCTGATGATGATCTTTCATCAAAATCTACAGCGGCAACAGTTTATCAACACTATTTACATGATTACCCGAAATCAAATCTCCCTTTTATAAAATTACGTACAACGTGAACACGGTACATTGAAACTAACAAATATATGACCGACAAGTCTATCCCGCGACTAAGACTTATTGTTTTAGAACCAAAGTAACAAACCCTCCCTGAATGAAACCAGTTAGATAAACTTACAGAATAATAAATACAAGTTCACAATTTGCAGTCGTTATCGATCAAACAACTGGCATTTACAGTTTACATGACTTTTACAAAACGCGCAACGCAACACTTCCGCACCCAGCGTCTAAAGAATGTCGTGAACTATAATAGTTAATAGTCCTTAAACCGTCATTACTCGCAATACCACCACGTACAATCAAATTATAAACAGCAAATGATGCAGAGTATTTAACAATTGTTTAACATTGATGGCTAGTTGGATATTCCTATACGAGTTAAGTCTAACATTTATGGTACATTGTACTATATAGTAAGAGCCACCTTGAGGTTCACATAACAATTAAAATGACTCACTTACTCGACCAGTCCAGTAAACTTCAGAATGCTTAACAAACAATGTTGTACTTTTAAACCGTCAACGTTGATTACCAAAACCTATGACCTACAGTGCGAAAACGAATACTTAACGTAGTTAATGTTAAACGTCGCAGTCAGCGTCCGTAAAGGTAGTACTTAGTTACTTCTCCCTGAACATGGCAGTGACAGACTTATAGCATTCTACGCGAGCGCTTGTATAAATATGTCATAAAAGAGTTATGTAATCCTAGAGTCTTTGAACACGTTTTTCCCATCTATTCGCTAGCATTACATTGAGCCTTAATGAAAAATATCAACTAATCTTAGAATATTACTATCATCAGTAAAGCTTGAATCTTCACATGTTTCCAAACTCAACAAGACATCAGCTAAATCTTCCACTACATTTCATCAACCGTAAGGCTTTACAATTCAAAGCTGGACAATATGGTTCACACGCATGAGGATCAATCAGTACCGCCAAGGGTATGGAAAGGAACAAAACGACTTTTCTCTTCAGCTCTTTTCGAAGCCGGAGTTTTCGACGAATACTGATTTGGGTTTGGGACAGGAGTAACAGGAACATTTGAATTCGGGAACGTAGCTTGATTACAGGAACTTCTATACGAAACTAAAGCAAGGACAAGGTTAGTTAGCGTCTAGCAGGCAGCATGTGATTGTTATAGTAGTTACCTGCGTGGTGGGGGGCTTGTGGGGGTGGAGGAACGTACTGATTATGGTGAGGGGGAGGGGGCCCATGAGTACCCCCATGAACGCGGCCTTGTGGCCCATAAGGTGCAGGGGCAAATCCAGCATGATACTGTCCACTTTTGCCACCATGATGATTGTAATTGGCAGGAGGTGCGTGATACATGTTGTTGTTTCCTGTTTGACCATATTGATGGCCAGGATGACCTCCATGGTGCTGCTGCCCTCTGCCGCCATGATGAGTGTTGCCAAAACCGTTGGGTTGGTTCTGGTGATAGCGTGCATCATAGCCGCCAGGCTGTCCATTTGGTCCTTGTGGGTTGTAGTATGGATGGGGAGGCGGCGGTGGTGGGGCTTGGCTTTGATGTCCAGCGTAGCCGGCTACTTTGCCTGCAGGTCCCCCATTGGGGATAAATCCACTTTGTGGTGGAGGATTCGACCGTGAACTTGCATGATAGTTTGCATTCCCACTTTCTTGACTTCGTTGTTGTACGCTGTAGTAACCATGTTGCTGTTGCCCTTGCATTCGAACATACTGACCTTTGCCGTGCTGCTGTTGAGGGGCTACAGGTGACACAACTGACTGTGACATGAGAGGTTGTGGATGCTGGTTATGCCCGCTGGAACCGGAATTGTTGCTGGGATGATACTCAGTGCTACGATGTGGCTGCTTCTCCATACAGTTTTGCTGTTCGAATGAATTCGCTCGACTCATTCCGGAATTTACATTCGTGCTGGTGGTAATATTCACAACGGCCACTGTTCCACCTGATGCAGTCTTGACAGTACTCATGGTGTGAGATGGAAGTCCAGTTGTTGGCAGTCCATGCGATGCAGAAGAAGGAGTCATTACTGGTGTTTGCTGAATTGTCAGACTGGAACGTTCCATCATTGACATTGACCTGCCAGAATTATGACTAGCCATCACTGGTGTAATCGACGCCTGTCCTGGAGCGGATGAAGGTCCATCATAACTGGAGTTATTAGGAAGTGAGGTGATCGACGCTTGTGAACCAGACCGAGGTACAGCTGTTATTGAAGTTGATCCCAATGAGCAGCTGGAAGTCGAAGTTCCATTGCTGAAGGAAGAATGGGAATTAAGTGGATCTGAAGCACTCGATACCGCTGTTATGGAAGCCTGAGACGACAACACGTTAGGAGGGTGAGAAACTTTTGATCCAGCTGGTACAGGAGTGATGTTCGTTGATGCAGGGATGCAAGCAGCGATAGTTGATAGACTGGGTGGAGGCGTCCCAGTGTGTGATTGAGATTCATTCCAATCTCGTATGCCTTTGGCTTTAAACTTGGGGGCTAAGCTTCCACTTCCTAGGTTAGGATGGGCACAATGACTATTCGGTGGTGTAGCTCTTGGCATATCACTGTTGGAAGAAACGGCACTAGTGGTACTGCAGTCCGAGGCCACGCTTGTTCTTCCATCTACTGGTTGTTGTTGACCTGCACCTTGTGGGTTGTTACTTGCTGCACCCCAATTCCACCTCTTCTTGAAATGTGGCTTTTCAGGTGTGGGAGTTTGCGCTGCTCCTGGCGTTACTGAATTCCTTCCAGTTTCATCACGTTTAGAAAGATCCAACTCATTTCCAGAATTCTGTTTCGTATCTTGAACTTTTTCGGTTTTACACGATTCCATAGATGGAGTTATAGGCCTGGCGCTGAAGTCTTCTGATGAATGGTCTTCACTCCTATTTTGGTGCATTGTGAAATAATCCTCCCCTCCGGTGAACGACGATGAGCGCTCACATTTGATGAACGATTTGAGTTTTCCGTGATTTGATCCGGGAGTGGGAATTCTTTCCGGACCTCCGGAGTCTTCATCACCGACATTCGTTGGACTTGGGGTTTTCGGCAAGCTGTCAGCCTCTTGTTTGCTGATTGTGAGAATGCGCGAAATGCTACTTTCATAAGACGAAGTCACAGCAGCGCCATGGTTTACCCAAGCTTTGTAAGATGCCACTTCCTTCTTTATGTTATCCGGGGAAGTGACGCTATCAGCAGCACTTGATCTCGTAGGTGTTTTGGGTCTGTCGCCATCCTGGCCAAACGATAACCTCATCCGTTTCTTCTCATGATACGTGCTGGAAGATGGAGAATCTTTCGACGGGGACTTCTTGGGTGACGCGGACATATTCGTCGTGCTGTGTGGAACATTTTCAGCGTGGCTGTTGGCTACCGAGTAACCGCCACTACCGCGAGGAGAAGAACCTTGTGACCCTGACTCAGTACTCTTACGCCGCTTGTCCACTTCCGTTGCGAAGTTGAACAATCTGTCGAAATTCGTCGCTATTTTGTCCTGCCATTGCTTCGTGGGTGAATCTGGTCTGGCTGATGCAGACTTGCCTGCAGATGACAAGTTAACAAATAAGTGATACTGATGATCATAAATGTAACTACAAGTTCATAAAACAACAACTACATAAGCGATAAAGCATAGAAGGATTAGAGCATTAACTACGTTTAAATTTATTATTTATACAGATTCATCACAACTGGATGAAAACTCTTACAAGAATTAATGAGCAAAAAAGAAAAGCAAACTACATAAGCAAAACCAAAACTCAAACCACCTCAAATCAGAAAATGTAGCTTAACGTCAGCAAAAATCAATTTATGTAACACAGTTTCATTCACCTAGCTCGCCGGATCCTGCAGTAACAGAAGATGAAATCTCTTGTTCTGATCGATTTGAAGTGCTGGAATCCGGAGGAATTGCTGAATTCTCCATCCGTGGCGTCACACGTAGCTCGTTGGACTCAGATATAGCGATCGGAGAAGCTCTTAAGTCCATCACTTGATCGAAACCAGAAGTGATAGCAGAACTTGGACGGGTCGTATATCGATTCATGGGACTAGGACTTGGGGTGGTTGGAGGACCGCAAGTTGGGGTCGGCGTCTTCGGTGGTCCTCCGTCGAATGACATATTGGATGGTGGTCTGTCAAGCAACGACTGTTTTTTCGGTGGTACTAGCACTCGCTGCAAGAAAAAATACATTCCATCTTAAAGAATTGTTTACATCTTTAGGTCAACTACACCACGTCAACAATTAACAGTCAAGAATTCTTACGTTTGGACTAATTTCACTAACACGTTTCCGCGATACTTGAAGCACACTGTTGGATCCATTTTCTTGCTGCACCAAATTCACTGGACTTTGGGCTTCTGTTGATGCCAGGACTACTTCAGTGACAATTACTTTTGACCCATCAGGCTTGAATGGAGAACCCAGTCCAGGCTTTGCGAGCCCTGCAACAGAATCCACAGCAGACGGCACGATCCCGTTTTTCCCTCGGAGTCCATCATTGGGCTTTGACATGAAATTGGCTTTCAAACCAGCAGCAAGTCCTTCCATTCCGTCATCAACCGAGTTTGGCTGCATCAAAGGAGGATTGCCGCTTGGAACTGGAGTTTTAACAAGTACAGAAGCTCTTCCTGGAAGCTGAATGGTTGTTTCTGAGCCTGAATTCATTGCAGCCACAACACTATCTGCAATGTTGTCCCTGGACGCTGGTCTTGAAATAGGACTATAAGCTTGGCGAATAGGCGGTGATAAGTTGGCGATTCCTGCACGTTTCAAGGCTGCTGCCCGGCTATCCATGCTACCCATGCCAAGGGTTTTCGTGATTTCAGCTTGCAAGAAGTCCATCCCATTTCGTCCCATAGACTGTCTAGCTCGTTCGTGATCGATATTTGCTCGAGGATCAATGTTGAGATGCTGTCGCAAGACCTTTTTCACATTCGGGCCGCCACGAATATCATCCAACATATGTTGTTGTTGGCCATTTATGACGGCATGTTGCTGTTGGTGTGAATTCTGCGGTGATGTCATTTCGGGTAGTACACTGTTTTTCTTTTGACGTTTTCCATGTCCTTCGAATGGCTTCAATGGCGGGGTCATAGCACCGTTGGGAACAGGAATTCTAGGCTTCTCACCGGGACCAGCATTGTTGACTGAAGTCTGGTCATTTAAACACGTTGTAATCAAAGAGTGCAGTCGATCTTCGTAGAAATTGACTCGAGGAGTGTCTGCATGTGCTGGTGATGACATGGGTAATGTTGGTGATGCAAACTTCGGTGAACTGGCTGATGAAGCACCACTTGATCGTCGTTCTCCTCTACTTTTGGCCCCGCGACCAGAACCGGGTGACGCAGTCGGGTGCGTTTTTCCAGCTTCAATCTTCCTTCCGGTTTCCAGTATCTTTTTTGCAAGCACTTCAGGATTATTTTCATCAATCTTTCCGAAGTCCGGAATTTCTGGCCACTCTTGTGCTCTGTTGCGAGGATTTTGCATAACTTTCCTGGCCGTAGCTACACCAAGAGCTCTTGACTGAGGGGACAGTAGATTCAGATGTTGACGATGGTCGATACTGAGGACTGACGTTGTTTGGTTTTGCTGTGCCTGCTGATTTATCATAACTGATTTCTGAATGTTGGCAACTTCTGGTTCCAGACAATTCATCCTGCTTTCCAGGTGTTTACGTTTCGAAAGGGCAGACGAGATTTCGTTGAACAAAAAGCTCCGTACCACATTTTCTTTCTCTCCTGGTGATAGCAGGCCGTTGTTCATTATTCTCCCTGAATTTTTGCAGAATGTTAAAATTTCTTCTATCCTTTGCTCCGTCAGATGAGACTTTTCCGACTCCAAACAAGCAACTTCGTCGTGTAGTTCCTTGGCTGAAGAATTGATCTGCTTGTGTTGCATCACAATGTTTCTTGCCTGTGTGCAATAAATAAGTATTAGAGTACACGAATGGCATTTTAAATAATGTTGCAATCAACATGATTAGATAAAATCATACTTCAGACAGCAAAACATCAGCTGACGCAATGTCCTCTGGAATTTGAAGTTCATCCAGTCGGGTTTTCAACTTTTCAGCAGAATCATCCATCAACTTCATCAACTGTAGCTCCAACTGCTTCTTCCTGTCTTCCAGCACCTCGTGGCGCTTTCTTTCTTCTACGATCTCCAGCTCCAACTTCACCTTGAAAGCTTTAGACTGCATTTGCTCGATAGTTTCCAGGTAGAAATTCCTTGTGAGATCCAACATCTTTTGAAGAGCATATGGAACGTCTTCTGCCGCTGGTATACTAATTTCTTCATGGCGGAGAATTCCATTTTCGGCAGCTAAGCTTATGTTCGTCAGTTTCTGGTCAACGCACCCTGGTGCTGCAGGAGGAACCTTTCCGTGTTCTAAAACCAAAATCATCAGTTAGCTTCAACTTTCGAAATTCTCATTTCCAGGATCCACCAAAATACATTACCTTGGGCAGTACTCAAAATAGTTTGCGCATGCAGTAGATCTAGCCCTGTGATGTTCACGGGTCTTTTGTGCCTCCTATTCTTTCTCAGTCTTCCTTTAGGCCGTTTGCAAGCTGCACCACCACCCCTTGCCGTTGCTTGAACAGGTGGTGGTGGCAAGTGTATTTCTGGTGATACCCTGGTATCATCTGAACCTGTTGCGTTACTTGGAGGGCCATCAAGGGTGTCATCTTCTTCTACTTTTTCAGGACCCTTGTTCTAAAATCAAAATTAGTCTGTTATGGGCAAGAAATTATGATTTTAAATTTGAGATCCATTATGATTTACTAATCTATTAGAAGAAACCTGCAAACTATGTGGGGAAAATACTGAAAATTGGTGCCATATGTTGTTTAAATGTAATGTTATAG
>JAQGBJ010001098.1:0-26797 GCA_034698345.1 Sphaeridia pumilis | reverse complement strand
TTAGCATATGGACGTTTATTTACACAGAGGTTCCAGGCCATAAAACACAACCTCACTTGCGTCCATATCCATCCAATCCAAGTTTTCTAAATTATTTACGCCCGTTAACGCATGTGGCCAGAATTCTATGACCGCTTTACCAATCATGAATCAAAAACATTGCACAATTGCACCCAACTGGCATCAGCTAGCTCCAGCTGTAACTTGACTCTCACATAAAAATTGTTGTATATCATATACGTCCTAACATATGACAGTGCAAGTCAACTCAAGTATATGCACGTTGACAGGGGCAGGGGTAAATAACGAGTAGGAAATATTAATCCGTGCACAAATGAGCTTCTATTGACTAAAGGGGGTAAATCTTGGCTAATTGAAACAACCCAAGGGGGGCAACGAAAATGACTTTGAACATGATCAAAGTGACGGTTGAAAATTCATGCAGAGTATATTATAACTGCTTTTAACTTTCAGCTCTTTTAATTTTGAAACGCCGAAAAGCCTGCTTTGGATAGTCTGTAATTCCACCAGGGTTTAGAAACTACGTGAGACCATAACAACAAAGGGGTGGAAACGGCTAAAAATTTAATGAGAAACAAGTTAACATTACGCTCGGAACCTTTATGCAGTTTTAAATCTGGTGGTGAAAGCTCTTCTTGAAGGGGATGCGAGACTAGAATAAATAAACTACGACGTTCTTCTTTGAAACCTTTCTCATGTTGCATTCTGAGGAGGAAATGTTCTTTATAGGCTTAACGTTATACTGTAACAACCCTTCCGGCTACGTCACGGAAGAAAGAAATTCCACACTGTTTTTATACGTTTTTCAAAAAAGTATGCTACCAGAAAAAGAACCAGGGTTTGACACAAGCGTGAAAGATGCAGGGAAAGTGTGGTGGAAGGGAGAAAATTTCAAGGGGTTGTTGGAAAGGACAAGGAACCATCAGAGAAACAAACTAGTCAAGCATTCCAAAAGAAAACGTATAAAGAAAAACGTGAATTTTTCAACAGAACCTTTGCTACTTCCATTAGAGCCGCATTTTCCGACATAAATAATTCAGCTGTCAATTTGTCGTTAAGATCGAAACAAAAAAACAGCAGAATCGACTTGTCGAATATTGTAGTGTGCTCTGTACATGTACAAATTGCAAGAAGGAGGACACAAAAAAGATCAATCAGGACTCAGAGTACGCTGTATATAAATCAGCGGAACATTGCAAAATTCCTTTACGTCTGCCGTTTACTGCAGGCTCAATTTCTATTCCATTTCAAAAACAAACAAAAGTTAAACGGATCTGTCTGCCATAGGAACCTCGTGAGAATTTATAGGGCCTCTGGATATTTATATATTCGCAAGATTGCAATATTCCGTGAAGCCAAAGAAATGCACCGAGACATGTTCGGTTCTGGAACATCGTTTCAACAGTATGTGACGTATTGCATTTTCGGGTCATTTGCTCCGTGCGTTGATTACGAAGCTTGTGATAAATTCTCTGCAGTAGCACTATAAATCGCTATTTTGTATTGGCTTATGCACACAGGAGCGGAGAATGCAGCGGAGTCGAGAAGACACATATGCTGTGGACAATGCATGCAAGGGTATCGAATTTCCAAGAGAAACTATTATACGCTCAGCATTGACATTTTATGCTTGAACCCAATATTGCTCCGACACAACAAAATTGGCTTCAGAGAAAGTTGAATAGGTCGAGGAACATAAACATTTTAGAAAAAGCGAGCCGTGTGTGTATGTTTCTGATCGAGAATAATAATATACAATGTTCAAGAACAATGGGGAACCACGAAAGCAATTTAGTTGTTACTGCTCACAAACTCTCTACAAATCTTCCATGCATCCATGAATATAGCAAGCAAACAACCGTTTCTTTAGCCGTTCATGTAGAACTTGCGTTTGTTATTGCTTCTGCATCGAGGGGACCCGGCTGGATCTTGATCGAGCATGCTATTGTGCTGTACCTCCGTCTCATCCCACCCAAGTCTTCTTTGCATGCCCCAAGCAGTAAATTCTCTTAGATCGATTAAGTCTAATTTACGACGCTTTTTACCAAAATATAAGCGGCTTCGTCACAATATACATTCACCAGCTTTTATTGCTGCCAAAGTTCTCAAAATGTGAATCAATAGTTGTATTGGACGAATTCGAGTTTCTTATTTTACGCTTTAAGCTTTGTTCAGAATACTTAGCCTCAAAATATAAGGTAGAGAATTGGCCCACATGCAAAAAGATTTTGAAGTATAATTGGCTGTCGAAATCTATTCAGCTGAACAAAACAAGAAAGTGCATCCTCTCCCCTCAATATGGTACACTATTCTAGTGTTCCTACGGCTAGGTTAAGGTGGCAAATTACGGTTGAAAATTTTAGGTTTTTATAGTAATTTGACTCCGGTTGAGCAACGATAACGATTAGGAATAATTTCATGCCAGTATCAGAAACCGAAACTCTGTTTACACTAGGAGCGCCACCTATCAGCATTTACGAGTACCAACTGCTTCGAAATTGAACAAAGACTATGTGTACTGCACGTAGTTCAAATACTTCTCACTTGAACTCATTGGCATGCAGTCTCTGACTAATTCTCTGATACTGATAAACTCACCAGAACTGGAACACTAATAACCACTTATCAATATCAATGGAGATAACTGGCGGCGCCCAGAAATTCCAGCATAATTACTCACTTGGGTAATTCGAGGAACCCCAATGAATCGATTTCCAGTATATTTTCGGATCGTTTGCTCTCTTCCAATCTGTCACTACATTTTCAGTCACGTGTTATGTAACATGCTTCATGAATTCTAGAAATGGTTTCTCTGGCTTCCAATGCAAGAAAAACAGCAACAATTCATGTTTATACATTTTACTGCTTGATCTGTATTTTGTTACCACAATGCAGAATTTACTAGCTCAAGTGTGAAATTAAAACAAAAACTTTGTCATTGTTGCGTGTGCAAATGTTTGTCGCCACAAAAATATAAGGTTTGCTTGTTGAACTGCGGCTTTGTACATGTGTCACAGAAATTGTGGCACTGTCAGTCAGACTTACAATTAAAAAATGCTGCAAACAACCCATATTCGTCTATAAAAATCTGTCACACTGATAGTCACGGCTATGAATAGTAAATTCAACAGCAAGAAAGCTTAAAGTACATCTTAATTCACCTGAACAAAAACATTTGTCCTATAACGGACATACAGTGAGCTCTGAAACTACTTCTTAAAAACTGATCCAAGAAATAACAATTTCAAAACATATCTCAATCAGCACGTTCACAAAAATATATTACACGGACGGTATCATAGCGTAGCTGCCTTCATGTAGATACACACAAGTCTCAATACTCAAGACATTGATTGGGAAACAAAGAACTTCTACTGATAGTTCCGAACTAGGCGTACAATACTTGTACGCGGGACGGGTAAAACGGCTACATAAAACTGCAGCAACAAACAAGACACGCTAAAAAAAATTAGCAACGTTTTTTATCTGTGGTTCATCCCCTAAGGAATTATTGGAGTCCATAAGGATGACAGAACTGGTAGACAAGCCTCTGGCTGCGTTCTGTTTTCTTCATGATTCCTTTCTTGTAGTACTGGCGGATGGATCGAGATAACTTGTCGTAGTTCATAGCTGGTCGGTTTTTGCGAAGTCCCCAGAGTCGGGCGACTTTAACTGAATCTTCGATCTTGAAAACTCCACGAGGTTGATCCAGCCACCGAATGCAAGATCCGTGCTGTTGTGGAGTTGCCAGTAATTCCTTAAGGAATTGCCACAAATGAATATGAGCGCCATTTTTCTGTCCACTCTTTCCCTTTCCTGACGGCTTTTCTTCCTCTTCTTCATCATCTTCTTCGTCGGTTCCTGGAATTGACAAAATTATCTCAATCAGACGACAGTTAACAATGAAACGTTATTGCACGCAATTGTCATTGTCATAACCAGCAATTTGATGGAGCTACCTTCAACCTTGCATAACTACTACAGTATTAACAAACCGCCGAAACCTTCATCATGTCCTTTGTGATGAGAAAAGAAAGTTTCGGAATTTCCAATTGCATTCAACGTACATCACTCGACCCTTCTATGCGCATGTCTCATCCTCATGCTGTTCATGGGTTTCCCTTTCTTGTGAATGTGTCCTCTTTTAGAATTCGCCTGAGGCATACTGAAAGTGTTTGCGGTGTCTCAAACACGCAACTCATTTTTGTTACGCTTATGGTGGTCATGCAGTTGCTATTGTAGCCCTTGCCAAGCCCTTGCAGTCTTGTGTCATTACTCGCAAAGTGCCTCTGCAATAATCCTTTGTAATATTCACCTGCTGCCATTACATGCATGATTCATTTTGTTTTAACTTTAAACTATAAGTTGTAGATACAATATGAAGCCAACACAAACAAACCCCATATCCTGATACTGACGCCTCATTACAGAATACGGATGCAAACGAGTTCAAGATGACGATGATGACGTTGCCCGAAAGCAAGCTCATTTCGAATAATGAAAGACGATTCTTTGATATAAGTTGGCGTTTCTTCTTCCAGGCTTTATAGTAATATCCGAACAAAAAACTGATTGATTCTCTGAAGAGCATTCAGTAAATGGCGACGTCACTGGTCTCGTAATATTGGAGCAGCAGCAGCCAAATTTTTTATTTTGTCAAGTGCGTAATCGGATGAGCAGGCTGACTATCATTTTGATTGGCACGATTCCATAATGTGATAAGGACTAGGGCGGTGGTAACCGAGTTTTTCGAATATACCCAAATGTAGAAGACATGCTTAATGCCTCTAATTGCACTTATCATGAAGTCAACCCTTGATATGGCGACTACGTGCAATGCAAATATAAGGGCAGGTAACCTGCGTTTTATCTTTTGTCTGAATCCGAGTGTGGAGCCGACCTGAATAGCTGAGAGTGAATCTGCGTCGTCCTTTGAAACACTTTCTTTCGATTAGAGACACGTTCAGACATTGTAAAAGGGACTGAAGCAAAGATGGACAACAATAAGGCAATTCTCCGACAAAAGGTGTTACCTCAAAGGATTCAATCATCGTCATCAGTCATCACACATATTATTGCCTTTTACCTTTCTTGATTCTCGTATCTTGCACGAGAGCAACGAGTCTCCACGACGAGACCTACTTTCTTTTCAGGTTCTGGCTGCATCATAAAACAGCAACTATACTTGCTCCTAACCCATCCCTTGACATTAATAGCTTGAAGCTGCTTTATTTCTCTTGAAGACTATATTTACAAAACTTTAGATCGCGTAATTTCACCTTGAGGAATGTTTGATAATAAACTCTGATGATATGCATATATTTGAAAGCTCTGTCGTCTGAAGACGACATGTTTTGATCAATAAAACTTGTCGGCGGCAGAAACACTTGAGATTGCTTGTTCTCTGTCGATTGACGTCATTGTGTACTTGAGAGCTGACCGATACAAACACCAAACGATAACCTACCTATTTGCTCAAATAATTTTAGAGCCTAAATAACTTAATGGAGGTATATTTATACTGGAATGTGCGAGCCAGTATATACATACTGAATGACTTAGACTGAGCAGCTCGAAGTCGTTGGGTATTTTGGTGTCATTCGGAGGTGAATTGTCAGGTTGCAAGTTGATACGTGTGTAAACTGTAAATAATATGCAGTTTCGATATGGACTAACAAATGTGTGAATGAGCTCGCTCTAAATCATCGATAAATACGTCGAAATACGTGAGCAGAGATGCAGTTGACTCAGGATGCAGTCTCAGCAAAACCTTACATGATGGGGTCTGTTTTCGGCTTGGAAATAATTAAATGCTCAGGTCAAAGGCGAATTTTTTGCTTACCATCGGTGGTCATCAGTTCCGTTTCGGCAGGTGATGAATACGAAGAAGATGGGGAGCTGACCATGGTTGGTACAACGTCCGAGATTACAGAGGGTGGTTCTTCGAAGTTTTCAGAGACAGTAGTCGGCTGAAGAGGTGATGGAACATAAGGTGAGTTGAAGATTTGCTCCATGTCAAAATCTGCAGTAGAAAAGCTCACATCCGGGGTGTTTTGCGTCTCCCCACAGTTCTTCGTACGGAGCATTTTCCAAAGCTCCAATTGATGGAAGATCATGTACCCGCATTCAGGCTCAAGAAGGTTGAACGATTCTTCGGTGAGAGCGCAGAGGGCTGGGCCGTCGAAGTTCCAAAACTTGCCCAGTACTTTGTTCATGCCGATGTTGTTTGCGGGAAGACAAGCAACAATAGTGTGAGCAAGCCACTTTTGGACGTCTTGACCGGACCACAGTGAGGGGTCTGTAATAAAAATTGCCAACATTAATTTAACACATCACAGCCTGGGGGAATCCCGAATTTTAAAGGGTAGTTGTGGTCCATCTCATTCTTAATTTTATAATGCTGTACTAGCTATAAGTAAGGTAAGCAAAGCATAAATTATACTATGCAACAAAATTTACCAAATGTACAGCTTGAATTTAAATTCCTCGATTGCTACGCCTACCGTATTTAAACTCACGACGAGGTTTGGCTGACAATCGCTCTATTGCAGTTTAAGTAATACTTGGTAAGACTAAGAGATTTTGCAACATTATTCTCACATATCATCACAAAGTGGACGAAATTTGTTGCTTGTGCATATTGTCTTTGCTTCTTGCGCGAATAATTTTGGGACCAGCCCTGAGATCTTGTTAACAAGGGAATTGTCTTTGGCTTAGTGTTTGCCCTTGGGTTTTTTATCACAGGCTGTTTTTTACCCGCTGCTTAGTCAGGCATGTGCAAAAAAGATGCAAAAGTATTCGGAACCACGCCTATCATGCCAAGGACAGGTTAAGATAACTCACAACAGCTTGTTGAAACCTGGGTTCACCAACAATGAATCTGATCCGCTCACCGCTAAGTTCTTTACTTATTCTTATATTCAAAATCTCTTCGCTCTTACCGGCTAATCATTCCCGAAAGACAAGACTCGCATGACTTATTTTCACTTCATCATTCCTCGACAACAGTCCGACTACATTATACTGCAACATCATTGCCACCTTAAAACACAAAATGTTCTACACCCTGCCGATAAACTTTGTAGCGGAGACGTTGAGCAAAATCCAGCACGCAAAAAAAGAAGGATAGGTATTGAAGTTTTCTGATTTAAAAGGTGTGTTCGCCAATACCCTACTGATTACTTATAGCAAATAAAAATCCTTCATTCAGTGTAAATTATATTGTGTAATTCAAACACACAACCGTTGGTACCTGTCATTATCTCAAGTACGCAAAATATCTTAATATTCAAAATTCATAACGGGTTGGATCTCGTGCTAACAGCCAAGCGGGTTCACTGGCGGCAAGAATCGTTACTTATTCCAGCAAACCTATCGTTACACCTCTGTAGGCGCATCTTCAGTTCGCTCGAAATCAGATGACGTCTTGTCATCATGAGATATCATTATAAGCATTTTAAAATTGAATGCATACGTGACAACAAATGCTACAAACTGTTATCAAATTCTTATCACTTCACGTGAACCACCTTCATGTAATAATGCTTTTGGGAAGTACTAAAACCGTAGACTCGCAATATCGCGTGTCATATCCGCAGCGGGATCAAATACTACTATCGAGTACAAGGTATGATATCGAAACGATGACGTCGTCGATGACGGGACCGATCAGTTCACGTTACAACTGGAAATGACGGCTCGGGTTTACATTACAGATCTGTTACGGATCTATCTAGAGTTAATAGCAAGGCATTTTGAAAAATAAACAGCCAATGTATGCACGACAAGTAGTAGGTTAATTGTAAGGTCACCCGCCGACTTTCTACAGTTGACGCTGTTACTCTTCATCACACGTGACCTACGACTACCTAGAATATATCAAGCTGGCTGCCACTGCTTGACATCTAAAGCTCATGGACGTTGTATATATCAAGGCTCAATTTAAAATTAAATTTGAGGAACCTCTTTTCGAGAAAGAATTATGAGGAAAGAGACTTGAAGCTTACCTGGTGAGATGGCCATTGAGGAGCAAGCACTCTGGATGTCATTTCGAAACTGTGCGAAAGCCATGCTAAAAACTGGCTCGATTTGATTCAGCTCCAATGTGGTATTGTTGCACGTTGAAGCAAGATCCTGGAAAAGGCACATTGCAAAAATGAAATCCTTGTTTGACATTACTTTTGAATTCACTATTATTTTGTCAAGTGTCAATTGGCAATATTTTTCTAACGTTTGCACGAGGCATATAAGCTGCTGGAAGACGAATGGACGGATCGCCAGAAACACAAGAATTGGGATAAACTGGAAGCAGAGAATCGAAAAATTCAACCGGAAATAGTGAGTCCTGTGGATACTCGAGGTCCATAACTTGGACAAAATGAACAAAATATAATGTTGAAGATTGACTAGAAGTATAACTGTCTCGCTTCACTGACTCTATAACAAATGAGAGCTGTCGGCACAAGACACTGGGTTTAAGAAACTAGGGATGAGCGTGGTCTTTGTAGTATAGTTGTAATTGACTAGTGACGTGCAGCAGGCTAATTGCTACGAAGACGCTACTATATGTGTACTCACCGTCACAACAATAATCACTTACAAGTGTCTTCTCTTGATCAAATACTACCGGCTTCTTCTGAGTAGATAATCCCTATCTAGCGTACTCACGTAATTTAAGAACTGCAAACGGTCTCTTTCGCGTCAACACCTCAAGGACTTCCGTGAATTTGTCTCCTTAGCATCAAGAATCTGTTTATAGACGCCACGCCATGAAAAAATCTCCTAATTGGGCCCCTGAGGGATTTACCATGGACTTGCTCTGTATCGTACGTCATATTTCGTTTGTGTTCATAACTTTGATTAAATAAAATGTCAACCAACATACAGCTAAACAAATGAAACAATATTCTCTTCTGTAACCGCCCAGCGTCACACTCATCGCCGTAGTCTATTTGTCTACATTGAATAACAAAAAGTAAATGGTGAGTTAGTGTCCTGACGGTTTCCATCAATAGCTGTAACATGGTTGTGGTTCCCAAGCTGGACAAGTTTTAATTTATAGTCCATTTTATCCTTTAACCATTTGCGAATTCCTTATACTACGTCAAGCAAGTCATACAGAAAATGTTTGCATATTTGCTTTTGCTGTAAATTACTTATTGTTTTTCACCACAAAAATTTGTTTGATCCAAACTTAAACAAACCAAATGCCAAGTGACAAAATTAATAGTGATCTCATGGTGGCTTCAAAATAAGACAAAAAGCTTCTCTTACCTGCCCAAGTACGGACGGCTCTACAAACAAACTTGAACTGGGCAGATCCAAAGGTTTGAAGTTGTACTTCTTCTGGAAACTGGTATCAGCAAGGCACTGTCGCAGCAACATGTTCTTGTTTTCCATGGGGTCTGAAATCATAGAAGCCTGGCTGTTGATGCTGGTTGCTGGCGAAGCCGGACTGTAGACGGGAGTGTTGGTGTAGAGACCTTCGGGTGACATGACTGGCTTTATGTCATATCCGTTGCCACCGTTGGGACTGGCGGCGTAAAATGAAACTTGTTGCCAAGATGGCGGCTCCATCGAGAAAGCTGGCGACCAAGATGGAGAAGGGACGGTGGCCATATCGTGGTCGTCGCCGAGAAGAGAGAGGTCGAAGGTATCCGCGAGATTGCAGTATGCTGAAGTAGCTTCGTTTGGCTGAGGCGTGTTCAACCCTTGAGCAACTCCGAAGGATTGTTCAGAAAACGTATGCATGTAGTCCGATTCGTAAGGGTCGCTTTGAGGGCTGAACCCTGCTGAAGGTACCATTTGCTCTTGAATCTGAAAGTAATTGATCATTGTGAAACTTTCTCCACGTCTGGACACTCTTTTGATGATGTATCTGGTTATCACACTTTACAGAGAGTGGCACGTTTAGATAACGTTTGATAATTGCAAGATACGTAACACTATTAGAGGTGTATACACAACTTGCTCCTCGAAAACAACAAGCGTGACTGAAGCATGGACGCTGTGGCGTTTCGACTATTAACTACTTTTGTGATGCTGGAGAGCTAATGGAGTTTGTGCGAGACTGGCTGAGTCTCTCCCTCCCTTTGTGTATGTATCAACAGATTCCGACACTGGTGGGTGGCCAGGTGCTTTTTCACATTTAGAATAGCAGGCAGCAGGTGATGTTACTATCATTCGTTCTGCACATTGTTTTCGCACATTACTTGCATACGTCAGCAAAATTCGCAAAACTCGGCTACTCCAATTCAGCCAACCAGTGCACCACATTTTTCAACACGTTCCTCCTTATCTCATCCACTTGTTGCTCACAAAAGTTAATTACCTAATAATTTCTTGTTTACTTTAACCAACAAAATCCCCACTTAAACACTTGTATTCTGACTCGATCCTAAGGTATTATTATAGGAATCTATATTAGAAATCTTATCACACTGATATGATAAAGTTCATGCTTATTTAGCTATCCAGCAAGCCACTCTATTATTCACACACGTTGACCTACCCTCACCTACAACTAAGTTTAGAGATGCTGTCATAATTGTTTCTAGTCGTTGTGTGCTGGTATTATCGTTCCCATCTCAAATGATCAATAATCCCTTGTTTCAAATGCCCAAACTTCCTCAGAGCTCAGCTATCGGCCATCTTCAGACAGGTTAACAATAACACTGCAAAAAATATTGTTTCATATATTTTTATTGCCTGCTGAGCAAAGACGTCACAGTCATCACGCCAAAAGTTTAGCGACGAATTAATTACAGGTGTATGGTTGATGTTGACGTGTCTGTCTCCACATAGAATAGTTTTCTTAATAAAAGTTGATCGTTTAAACTACACTATATATGTAGTAACTAATAAACTTTTTAAAGGTCATCAAAACAAATATAACTCCGGCGGCTACTCAGCTTCAGATAAGTGCGTTGTTTTATTGCAAGATGTACGTGGCCTCGTGTAAGGAATTGTCATGCAATGTTGATTATCTGTAACTTTTAACCTTTGGGTAAATTCAGTTAAGCTTTGTGCAAACATACGTGCAAGCCTTTAAATGACACGCGACATTATAGTGGAGGTGTAAATGTATCAACATTTGTAACAAGATAGACAAAAACTGTCACACGTAGCCTTGTTAGCACGCATTTACAAGCAAATACAGACGCACTTTAACTTCAAAGTATCATAAGTCGGCTACCTCAACTTGACAAAAAACACGATCAGGATAAGACATGTCTTATTCAAAAAAAATCAAAAGCGTATGTGGATGAGTGTCTGATCTCTTTATCGATTCTGTACTTTATTATAGATTGAACAATTACGTGCCGAAAAGCCGAAAGCCTGGTGACATTTATTTTTAAGGGGAATACCTCAATTATCGTTAATTTGTAGAAAGCGTGTAATTTTTCTTTATTTCCACGTTTGTAATTACGCTACGGCAAGATATCTTACCGTCATAGTAGCTCTGCTTCGATTCTGGCAGAATCTAGTCTAGTATCTTTATCAGCGGTTACTACACAGAGTATGGGCAGCGGCTATCGTAGTACTATCGTCCACATTGCTACTACCACTTAACTTGTTTACTGCCAAAAATACCCATGTCTCAATCTGTCGGAACGACTGATTTTGAAGACGCATTATAAAACGTCAAATATATCTGCTGATAATGTCACTTTTCCTGTACACTTCACCAAAGCAATTAGCTTGGTCGTCGATATCTTGCTTTTCAAGTGGTTATTGCTGGATTGATCTATTCTCGAACGTTCGTCTTCAACACTTTTCTCGACTGGCTCTAGGTAAAAGGAGAAATTTCATCGGAGAAATAATGTATGCCTTTTCGATATAATGTAGTCAAGGTCAGGCTGGTAACGGGAAAACGTGAGTGCGTAGGCTTGAAATCTGATACCAAGGCCCGCTTCGACCAACAAAGTATCTGTGAGATTTTGCCATGCAATTTAGGTTAAACCTCAATTCAAGTTGCTGCTGAGAAACAATGTTTGTTGCCAAGTTTCTTGCAAATACGCTGTTATTTGCTTCATCTCATCATCTTCACATCATTTATAAGCTCACTCGTTTGACGACCTAGACTCGTTTTATACGAACACGAGGGCCGCTTGAAACTTGTATCAAGGCCATTCGGATTTGCTGATCGGTTGAGAACAGTTTGCCAAACTTCTAAAACCAAAAATGGAATTGAGGAGTGCCAACAATATTGCAAAATGAATCGATCGAGCATATACCCGATGAGCAGGAAATAATTGAATTAAACCAGCAATATGATGAGGAAAACTGGACCATTAGTATTACAATTGCCATATTTATTCACACAGTCAGTATTCAAACCCAACATCGATAATATGAACTTGACTATGATGTGATGACGGTACAAGGGTCATACAGAAATATCAATTCATAGCAATTCCAGTTATCAAACCACGAGTTTTTTTTCAATGTCGGATTTGCTGAGGCAAAGCTGGTGCACTTTTTCGAATGAACTCATATGGGCTTTTCTGACGGACAATGAAACGAGTGTCTGCTATGCAGTTGGCGACGCGGACAGTGTCGTCTTTGTTCACATGCTTGGTTGAGCCAGCGATTAAAAATACTGTAAACGCATTTCTATAGATTACTTCGAACTGTCTGAATCAGCAAAAGAAATGGCGCTTTTAACAGGTAATCATTTGAATTACAACGCTACAATATTTTGCACACCTATTTTGCTGTGACTAAATTCAAGTCTTTCTGACAGTCTGACTCATGCAAAATTCCAACGAAAGAAGCAAATCAAGCTAGACGATGAGGACATCGAGGGCACCTTAATTACGTGTTGCTTGCCTTAATCGAAGTACCTCAAGTTAGAAAGCGTGAATCTATGTAATCTTAAATGGAAATGGCAAGATTAGTAGATCATTCTGATGTATTCGAACCTATCAGTTTTTCCCTTATACATCATACCTGAATGCACAAACTATTAATGTTTTAACGAAACGAGAAATGCCCCAACAAACAATGCAAAATTTCTTGGCGTCTTGGAACACATTCAAGCTTAGCACCAGCCGTCTAAAACGTTGAGGAAAGCGAGTTTAGCCTCAAGCTCCGCCTGTCCCACAAACTCGACTGCTTTGTCTTGAGTTCAATCTTACCTAACCAGTTTGGCTTTTACGAAAATGCGATGTCCTGCAAAGCTTCGCCTAGATCAAGATTCTCACTATAGCCAATATTTGAAGAATTTTCAGCTGTTTGATTTTAAACAAATTCCCAAAGCTCATATAAAATTTGTCACACCATTAGGAAACTGCGTGCTCTGCTGCTTTGTGAGCATGACTAATAAAAGTGAAACTTTTCGCTTACCTCAATTTTTATATTGAGCTCCTTGGATTCGGTCGGTATCGCTGCTAACATTTTGATTCCTTGTATGATCTGCCGGTAGGATTTCTCTAGTCAAAATATTACACTTCTCGTATTTTGAACACTATTTTAGTTTGCAAAACGTTGAGAGCGATGGATGCACCACTGACGACCTGCGCGTACACACCAAAACGATATACTGAGGGCTCGAGAAGGCAATTGCTTAGTGTTGGTACCCAAAACTGACCCACTTTTTGTCAAGTAAGTTAAAGCCTTTCATCCCTCTCGATTGCTGTACCTGGCGAAGAACGTTCAAGAGTGAGAGAGCTGCAAGAAAAGGTATGCTTGATTGTTGCCACTTCCAAGAATTCCTCCCTCCGCCGATTTCTCTTGCGCCGCATCACGTATACAGTCGCTGAATCAAGTTGCATACCTGCCTCCGCTGTAACCAAGCAGGCATTCGCCATATTCATGTGGTTGGTCAAATGCGAATTCTTGCATATACTTGTTTGGTGGTGGCGGACGGCAGGGGGAGCGAGCTCGTAATTCGCCAAGATGTATACACACGCATCTTATGGTCATTAAAGATTGGAATGCAAAATGCTCTTGGCAAAAAGCAGATGATCATCATCACCAAGTTATCTTGTTCCAAAGTCTGCAAAGAGCATTCTTCGACCGAGTGGGCAGCACCAGGCTCCGTTTATACCGCTTGCTATTCTGATGGATCCCAAGATTTGACAATACACAAACGACAAGACCGACAGCAGCGTCCAGAATATTATTAACTACAAACGAGTTTCAGCAAACATGTGCAAAAAATCCTCGCCTTGCGTCAGAAGAAAATCTGCTCCTCCATCCTCCAATCGATGGCTGCATTGTCCCGCAGAATCTCGTGTTTAGCAGATACATTACCTTTATCATTATCGTTAAATTTGTTTCTCGGCAACTTGATGAGATTGAACACACCCTTCCTTGTCTTACAGCACAACAAGGGAGCATATAACCAACACTAAAAGATAAATCTTACTTCACCATTGCCAACAGGAGAATAACATGTCAAATTCTTTCTCGTGTATATAAATTTTAATGCCAGTTAGCACCATACTCCCAAGACAGGACGTTATGTGTTTGCAAATTTTTAAATTCTTAGGATTGGTCATATTAGCGATAGGTCCGGCCAGACCTACAAACTCGGACACCTTACATTCCTCTTGTTACTCAAGTGCAATGTAAGTACTGCAATTACGTTGGTTTGCCATGCCCAAACTGTAGAGCATCCTCATCCTCTGATCTTGAGATACAACAATGGTCTCAGGAGAAATGACAAGAACATGAAAATTTAAAAACCTAGTTCATCAGTGGTTATTACATGTCCTTTACATAACCTTTAAGGTTAACAGGATGTTTGTATTAGACACATGCACATGCCGAAATCGCTAACTGATGAAAATTCTAGTACGTCAAACGCCATTTATAAATTCGTACTCGCAAAACAACAATGCATACTATTCACTCCACAATCCACGAGGCCGCTGGCTCCAGGAAAGTCGGTCCATTGTTTGTGATTCAAATTTGCGGTAGTCTGAATTGTACGCCAGGGACGCGCACCTACCTGTATTAAAAAGGTAGTTAGGAATGCAAGGACATTTTGTAGCGTTTCTGATGGACAAGACGTTATGTAGAGACACCGACTGATGATTGCTACGACGACAACTTTCCAGCATCCTTGGAAGTACCTGTAAGTAAATTCACATATGAAGCAAGGCTTCCAGTATCATCCTTGCTCAGCTCAAGCCTCAGCGTACAGAAGATCAAGGAGGAAGAAAGTCTTTTTAAACTCCTTTTTTGAATTTGGCTTTTTACAGATAAATCATGCACCATGCAAACTTTGTAATCTATAAGAGTCCTTGCTATATTTTCACCATGAGTGTCCAAATAATGGAAATTATGAAATGCTAGAATTATCGTGGTGTTTGGAATAAAACTAATTAAGAAAATGGCAATCAGGCGTCCATGCTGAAATCATTCAAAATCATGCTTCATGTAAACCCAAACTTGTAACCATATTTACTCGATTTAACGCACCACCGAATTGGAGGAAGAAGAAGAAATTCAAGTGCATTTCTCAAAAGAGTTGAAATCAAGTAAGGTAAAGTAAACAACATAAGGTGATTACGTATTGATGGCTATACAAGACTACAAGTGCTACGGATAGCTTTCGCAACTACTGATTTCGGCATCGAATTCAGCTTGAGAGTTGAAAGAAGAGGTTGCCGAATATGAAGAACAAGAAGAAGTGGAAAAAGAAGAGGACAAATCTTCTGAGGAAGGTAAACAAGTTGGATTTTCATCAAGGCTCTCGCCGTCCTCCCAGAGGACGTTCACGACGAAGGTCACTACAGAGACAATTTGATGGAAAGTAAAGAATAAGAAATTTTGGAGAAAGAGCAGTGAATCAGAGCAAGGAACAAGCCTGGCTCAAGACCTGCTTTGGTTTTGTTCGGAATCCCGAGCATCCTAACTGTGCAATTGCTTCACTCGTAAGTTTAGAAACATTAGAGTCACGGAGGGGCCTGCCGTTACTCGAAGTGGACTCTGGTCCAGCGGGTCTTTGCTGCTGCTCTCGCTGCTGCTGTTGGGAATCAGCCACTAGTTTCGTCCAATTGTTTACAGCAGCTGCGGCTGGAGAAGGATTGATATTACTCGCTTGCGTCTGATTCGCCACTGAATTCTCCAATTTCGCAAACATACTCTTACTTGGCTCAGCTATTCCTTCGTCACCACCCCCGCTCGGAGGTGAGGGTCGCGAGGGAGGTTGCTCTACCTCTGATTTCGCTGCAGCGCCGCCACTTGAAGCAGTTTCGGCATTCGTTCCGATGCTGCCATTTTCTCCGGCTGCCGATGATCCCTCTTTGTTCCCGTCCCCGGCGGGGGTATTCGCAACTGGTGTTAATGGGGATGTCGCCGACACTGGGTCTTTGAACGAGACGCTTTGAGGGCTTCCACCGCCAGGCTTCCCGGTTTCCGGTTCCTGTTCCTTGATGAGTTTCATACTACTCTTTCTCTTCATCAACAAACTGCACGTTGCCTTGGCAGCTTCCAGATTCATGTCTTCCACTGTCGGCTGATGGTGGAGCAGTGGAATATGCCCGTCGTTTCGGGTTGCAGGATCCTGGCTCCTTGAGCTGGTACGACCATACCCTCGTTCCTTCTTGGATGAAGAGCTGCTTGAAGTTTGCTCTAAAAACGATATCAAGTTTTGTCAGATATTTGCTGTCGTCTTTACGTCTCAGCTAACAATCACTAACGTACCAACACTTGAGCGGTAATCCGAATTCGCCCCACTTCCGACTGATCCAGAACGAGTCATTTGAGAAGCAATGCTATCCGATGTCGAATCTGGCCCGAATCCTCCTGCTGGTCTCTCCAGATTCATTTTCATTATCGGGGCCTCCCAAGAAAAGGAATTGCACTTCATTTCCGACAATGGAATTCTTTCCGTGCGGCCCTTGAGCCAGTATGTATTCAACTCGCCTTTAGCAAAAAGACAGAGACTTGAATTAGCCCGCGTCGATAGACTTTTATATCTTTGGTCGGCTTACTTGACCATATTGTGAGGAATGGATTGGACTATGCGAAAACACATTCTGCTCTACTTACCTTTACCCTTCATTGTTACAGCTCCCCTGTATTCAGTCTGGTACGTGGATGGCAAAAGATCTTTGGTAACCTCCGAAATCTGCACTCGCCCAGCTTCGCTAGTGCTTTCCAATCTGGATGCTGTATAGACACAAACATTATCATGAACATGATTCAATTTCTCAGCGACATACCAAAACTTCAAGTTCGACTCAACTTTCAATTACCTGTATTGACCGTGTCACCAAATAAACAATATCTCGGCATTTTGATCCCAACTACTCCAGCAACAACTGTACCAGAATGAACTCCAACTCGAAGTTTCAAGTGATCTTGTACTGTAGAAGCCACATTCATTGTCAGGTCAAATGGTATCTGCTGAAAGTAAGCTATTCCGAATACTTTCTCAAGCATCCACTACTACTAACCTCCCGAAGGATCCTTGATTGCCACCGAAGCATCAATCATATCCAAAGCCATATCGCAAATTCGCTCGCTGTGATTCACATCTTTAGTAGGAGCCCCAGACACAACCATGTACGCATCGCCAATCGTCTCCACCTACATGAGGCCACAAAGTGTATAATTATATTTGTCAAAACTGTTAAACAGTCATCTTCACGGTATTTACTTTAAACTAACCTTGTAAACTCCATTTCTTTCCGTCAACTGATCAAAGAGCGAGTACATATGGTTCAGCATGTTGACAACGTGCATTGGAGTAATGCGACTGCATATTTCGGTAAATGTAACCACGTCGGAGAAGAGAATTGAAACTGTATCAAAAACCTGAAAGAGAACGTAAAAGTAAACATTTCAGTCGCGATTCGCACCAGTTTGAATCGAACAGATGTAGCTGGAGAAAAACCAGAAAAGGAAAGGCAAGAAGAAAATCGAGCCGTAGTGTCAGAGAAGGTACCTCAACGTTAAGGCATTTGAGAGAAAGGCAAAAGTTGTGGCAGAATAAAGCACATTTTGGAGAATACAAAGAACAAAAGGGAATAATGCAGACACACACACATAACAAGACTTGACAAGGAATAGGATAATACTACCACCCGCCTGACCGCATCAAACTCTTGAATCTTTACAGACTCAGCTGTGTGGTGAAAGGCTGGGGAAATTCAAGGATGAATGACTTTTCCCACCCGTCCCGTCAAGACGGATTACGGGACAGACGAAAAGCGGGAATAAAACATACATACACAACCACATTTATACACAAAAAGGAAAAGTAACTCACTTGACAAGTATCCACGGGACTTTCACCACGACGAATACGATCCGCCACTTGCTTTGGTATCATTTGATACAAAAGTTCATCCGTTCTCCTCATTTCTTCATCCAATTTCTTCATGCTCTCCTCCAGCTTTCTAGATTTTTGTTGTTCTTGATCAAGGGCTAATTTCAACTCGACCGACTGCTGAGTTCCCGCCAGAACCAAGTCTCTGTAATAAAACAACCACAGAAGCCAACTCATTGCCCTGTAAGTGGCTTTGCTTTCCCCATCAACGAATTCCCACCAAACTGCTTTTTCTTCATTAAAACCAGACACCCATTTGCATTCGTCGGTGTAATCAACTATTATGTTATATCCTCTCAGTTCTCCATCTCACCCCAATAACCCATAAAGTGTTTTTCATCGAAAAATCCTCTCGCTTTCTAATGATGTCAATTGACAATAAAAGGAATGTGTATTCAGAGTTGAGCGACGAAGAAAAGGCGGTTTTCATTTTGACTTTCGTCTTATTGGCTTCTCAGGCACCTTTCGCACTCAGGGAGTACGTTTTTTAGATTACTAGAATTCCACTTACCGGCTGCAGTCGTGAAGAGAAAGATCATTGATGTACAAGCCAGCATTTAGAAGGCTGTCCAAGTCTGGCATCACAGGCATTGCCAGAAACAGAATCATATTCCATTGTTCCATGTACTTCATTTGACCTGCACATAGGAAGCAAATGCGCTTTTTAGCTTTGGAATTCTGATGGGAAACCAGTAGATTCACCATGGAAATGGCAATGTTCAAACCTTTGAGGCGAAGAACGCAGGTGTTATTATCATCACCCAAATTGCTATCTATGGATTCGTCGTCCCGCAACGGAGCAGTTGTTACAAGTTCGAATACGTTGTTTTGCCTTTCAAGTATCTGTTGAAAGAGTGAAAATGGGCTTGAATCAATGTAGAGTCCATTACAACAGATGAAAGGAGGAACAGCAAGACCTTCAACTTCAAACTATTGCTTTCAAAGTTGTAGCGAGAGGAAGTGATAAGGTCATAAGGCGGCAGTGCTAGTAACATATGTCGCCATAAATATGCAATAGAATTTCCAACACGTTACAACTTACATGAGCAAATGTAAAGCCGACCAGTGGACGGACTAAATCGAACGCTTGCGTCATTAACTGTCCACATAAATCTTTGAGGATAGCCAAAAGACTGTGTCCCATGTGTCGTATCACCATGTCCTCACTGTAAAGTCATAAAACTGTAAACTCAAGTATCCACGTACATATTCCCGACTTCCGGCAAAAAATCGACATCAACTTGCAAAAACACGTGTTTTAGCCGGAAATATCAATTCGCAAGATGGCAAAATGTGACTCCAAAACTTACCAGAACGCCAAGCAAAACGGAAACAATTCAAAAATTATAGATGCTTTCACCGGAAGACTTTGTTCGTCACGGATGAGGCCCATGATGCCTTGTGCCTGGAAATCATAAAACAACTTGTGACCTCTGCACACGTTCCAACTTTATGCGATCGTCTTTCTCACGGAGTAGAATAAGTGGGCTTGTTACCATCAATCTTGCCATATAAAACAAAGTCCCTCGTAATATCATTTTACAAAATTTCAAAATATAATAACTCACTACTTTCTCGGTAACTGCCTACCTTTTACATGAGCCGTAAAGTTTGTGCATGTGTTGTTTCAAGCTTTCACCATTTGTACCTTTATATTAACGTTTAGTATTCACAGAGACTCTGCTTCTAAAGTAGGTCGGAACAAGAACTATTTCCCTTGATTCAACCCGCAAACGCTGCAGTATCTTTCTTTACAAAACTTTGCCTCAGGAAAAGTTCAATTGTAAACACAAATAAGAGAAATACAAGATCCCCAGCTCCATGCAGCTTTTGTTTTCTCTTATCATTAGTTTACGGCGCTTCTAGTTCCAGTAACAGTAATCGTAAAGGACGAGAACGAAATATTATAAGCTACCCTGTGCGACTCGAACCTCGCCATTATTGAGTTACGCGATCCCGGTACATGAGACCATATAATCAGCAAAACAAGCAACAAAACCTATATTGCTGATCGCATTACCTCGGTATAAGCCCGATTGTCGAACTTGAGTTGGAAAACAACATGGATGGTGTCTCCATCCATTTCCTCGGAAATGACGTCGATGAGACAATCCGTATCATAGAAGTGCTTCGCTACCTGCATGCATTAAAAAATCATTGTTTTAAAAAAAATTAGCGTTAAGTAGAATTTTAGCTTTTCAAGCTACTGGAATCACGTATGTACTTGTTTGATTTGCCCCATGGTGTAGTAGACGAATCCTCTTCGTTTGCTTCTGTAATGAAGGGTTAACCCGTCCGAAGTTTCGTTGTCGCAGAAAAAAGAAGGCGCTCTCATCCTTGGGTACGAAAATTTCAAGTATTCGTGGAGGTTGTCCAAACCTGAGTAAGAAACTTTAATGAAGAAGATATTCGGGAAAGCTATTACTGAGAGTGAATATTTTGCGATCCACAAAACCTCAACCCTCACTTCTCAACTACTTCATTAACTATTCAGAATCCAAAAATCCGGCTCTGGATGTTCATATCCTGTTTTCTTTAACACCTAGATTTCAACCAAAGTTCTTTATGGACTAAAATCATATTCTGTTCCTCCAGTCTGTTAGATGGGCTAGTGAGATGGTGCTTGCCAAGTGCTCTTTTGTGTACACTTTTCCGCAAGAGCGAGGTGGTTAATGAACGCTTTTAGTTAGCACCAAGTATTCGCCTCAGGTTTAATTGTGACAGTGTGGGAAAATTAGGTTTTTGCATTAGAACCGCGTCTTCTAGTAGTCGAATAATTAGCCTTCGGTGGCATGCATTTCCATCATGTCTTGCTTCTTGCTCAAATGAAAAGCACCATCTTCACTCTTGTAAATTTAACTCAAGACTTGGTTAGATTCCACAAGAATTCTGGGTCTTCCAAGAACCACCACACTCTTCCTTGTTGCCTCGAGAACCAGCGTCCGGCAAGACTTCGAATTGAAACTTTGATTAGATTCTTCCCGTCTAACCTACATACTTTCTCTCAAGTTTCCTCCGAATCCCTTCAGCACCGCAGCGGTTACCGCTTCCGACGACGTGGACTTTCCCTACTGATGAGCAGTATCATAGTTGTTTTACTGCAAAATGTGCCGAGGGGTTAAACTCGATCCGCAGATCCCCAAACTGCTAAACTCGAGGTAAAAGAGCTACTGATGCAGAAACTCGAAGACTACATTTGATGGAACACCTTAAGAAAACAGTTTGCAACTTTTACTACAGAAAACACTGCAGAAACATAAGAGTCTGATTTTGATCCCCGAAATTCGCCACTCAACTCAATTATTGGACTTTGGACTCATTAGATTTCGATGCGAAAGCCGTCATTTAATCGTGTGCCAACAGCCTGCAATAAACTGTAATCGGATTAATCCAAGCTCGCAATTCTCGATAAGCTCGTATACTTCCAGTATGAAGTGGGTAACGATAATGGTGTAACGGAAGTAAATGGATGAAAATCAGGCTTGTTGTTCCCTTGGCCAATGTTGGAGCCTTTAATGGTGTTTCAAACGTGTTGAAATTGCATCGGTATCGGTACTGAAAGCTTGTGTGAGGTTACGGATTGGGGAATTCCACAAAAACTTGGAAACGGGGAAGGAAGGAAAACGCTGGGTGTAAACTGGGACAAAAATAATAACAATAATAATACCAGCTACTAACATTCAAGCAAGAAGTCCGAATCACCGAAGACTGGGACGTGAGAAATTACCTCTTGAAGAGACGAAAAACGCTTGCAGACAAACTAAGTCTGGTACAAGTTCAAAACAGTCTCTTCAACTCGACAGAAACTAAGGACCTACTTCCAAGTGTAAAGAAAAAAAGTAAAAGAAATACAATCTAAGCTTGACGAAACTTTTTCTCAAGTTAAAATGCCTCAAAGCTGAATCAAATTCAATGTACATGTATATTCTGTATGTGTGTACACTATGAACGAGCAAGCACAAACAGCAAAGTCTCACCGTTCAGAAAGTCCCGCATGTGACGCCCTAAGACTGTCATCACCTGGTCGTAGCCGTATTGTCCCACGAATTCCACAAAGTAAATACCCATGGCTTCGAAAAAGTCCTTTTCGCTCACGTCCAGGACCTGCCAGAAAGAAAATAAATTTTAGTAAAAGTCCGCATTTCAGACTTGTTGAACTTAATGTCTTTGTTGTTTGCCGGAAATACGTACCTGAACTGCACTTCGAGCCAGTCTGGGAATCAACGTTTCTGCGTAGACATGATGAACGCTGAAGGACGGTGCGTCCACGCCTGCATGTCGCCGCACCGAGTCCCACTTGCTTTCTCCCCATTGAATTTTCACAAATGCAGCCAAATTTTCCAATAAAAGCCCGTACATATTGACACGTTGTTTAAAGCTGTCTTTGTACTTCACTTTTCAACAGAATTGTGTTTTTTCAAGAAACAAATCCTCTGGGACTTTGGAGACCCAACAAATGGCACTGCCTACCTGCACGTTTGATAGCTTTGAAGATTCAAACGGCATCAAAATATTCAGACTTTTGTAACTGTTTCTAGAGTGGTTGCAATTAAGCGCCTCTTGTTATTTGAGATCAGAAACCCACCGTACAACAAACATGGCGAATTTTCAGCATAGCTTCTACCTGCAGAACTTTGCTGAGCCCGATACAGAATTCAGTGTTCGCTTCAGCTTTCCAGAAGCTGGAATGAAATCTTTCTGTTGGTATCTGCTTATTTGTTGCTTTCCCTCCAAAGACTTTCTCTCTCGCTCCTAACGAGAGGACTGATTTGAAACACGAATCGAGTCACTCGAGCCAACCAAAGGACTGCAGAGCTTGTGCTCCTTAATGCCTGCTACACATATCTTACTGGACGACAGCACCCGATTTTGCCGTTTCGGGACCGACTAGAACCAATTTCGAATATTGAATCCCGATACGTTAACAAGGTTGGTCTCATTTTTTCGTTCACGTATCCTTATTCCCTCAGGCCACAGTGAAGAAATGCTTTTCAGCTCACGACATGCATTTTCAGTTTCACTCATCATCTTGCAACAGTCATAACTTCTTGCATGATTCTCTTTAATTGTTGCCGTTGCCAATATTATAGGATAGTATCTTCCCTTAGGTACTTAATCAGCCAAATGTACAAGCCAGAAAACTAGGACACTAATCGGTCTCGTGCTCCTGGGACATGTCAAACCTATACTATACCTGCTACACAAAACAAGATTTCGTTATGATTTCCCTTGCATAATTTCTTCAATCGTTTTATTTTCGAACAACTGTCGTTCCAGTCTGGATTCTACTCAGGAAAGTGCGTATTTAACTATCCCTGTTAATGCATGCACACACCAGAAGTAATTCAATCGATATTCGCGGTAACTGAACTCTGGTGTAAGATGGGCCACGATTATCAGCGTCTTCCGTGCAGCAAACTTCCGACTTTCAGCACATTTTATTTTAAAACTCTAACGTTTTTGGCGAGTTCACCACAGCACCACGGCTAAAACAGTTTTCAGGTTCACAATTAAACTCTGGACTTGTAACAACTATATCACCCATGTGACAAAATTTGTAGATCACTGCAAAAATAAAGAATTGTGTATGATCGCTAGATTGATCTTCGACATTCGTACAGCCTGTAAATTAAAGTTTAAACCAAACCATAGCCTACAATTGATGCAATACATTTGTATCACGAACACATCAGAGTCACAAGCTAACCAAATAAATACGGACATACTGCCCTACGTTGAATATTATAGTCTACACTTTGGATGATGGACTCCTCCGAGACCTGGCATCATCAGTTCTTCTCTCCACGTATATAAAACAATTGCGATTCAGTGTAAAATCCCTGTGGAAGTTTCCGACCAGCAGATGCTTTGTTGATTCTTACGTTGCTTAAGGCCCCAAGAATAACGACGTTATGGCGAATAAAAGGAACACGAAACCGCCCACGATAGTTACTGCAAAGAATCAGACAAAAATTCGTTTTTGCTCCATCAATACACTATTTCAACTACAAGCTCGTCTTACCGGTCCTGACGGATATCTTTTGAGCTACCATTCTCCCACCTAAAACTGCCAAGCCAGTACACAACGAGTGACCAAGCACGCCGCCAACTATGACCCCGAACACATTCTGGAAATAGTCGAAAGAATTAGCATTCCTTTGAACGTTCACCTTGCTCCTCCGGATTAGCGGACATTACCTCGGTAGCTGCCAAAACAACTGTAGCCAACTGAGATCGATCTCCCCATTCGGCTAAAAATGTCATCGTTAAGGCCTGAAGAAATACCCGCGAGAACATCGAAAATAGGATTCTTCTGATTGTTGAATGAATCTTGGAAGTGTTTCCTTCGCCAGCAAGTGGTTGTGATTCCAGCTACGTTAGTAACACACAGAAATCACCACATGATTTTTAATACCCAAAACACTGATATTTCACAAACTCACATCATCTTGTTGTTTCAAAGTAGCCTGAACTTCTTCAAGTTCTTCAGCACCTTCATCTGGGGACATTTTTATACCGTCGTACACCATCTTGAAACCGAAAAGAGCGAAAAGTACTGCCGAGATGATGGAAGTGTAATGCGGATCAAGAAAGGTCGCCACGTATCCAAACAATGCTGCAATGGAAACAATTGATCGGTGAGCAACTAATCAACTACAACTACGTATTCATTCAGTCATCCAGTATTTGTACGTCCACGCGTATCATCGTACCTGACAGAATCGTCATTATAATTAACGCTGATATTGCACCGGTGAACACCGTTAGACGAGGATGTCTCATAGCCATAATAGCAGCTATAAAGAACGTCTTGTCTCCAAGCTCTGATACGAGAATCACAGAAAGTGACGCTACAAAAGCATGAATGAAACCAAGATTGACACCAGGAACGCTTGTGGTCGAGGCCGCGGCCACCACATGCTCCACAACAGATACTGCCGGTCCTTCCTGAAAAATTACAAAATTCAAGATGATCAGCAAAAATGTAAACTCCGAACAAGAGAGGAATATGAACTCCTTAAAACAACTTACCATTTTGTCCAAATTTTGTTCCTCCTTGCGCCAACTAATTTATCGAGATTCACCAATTTGTAATACCGTAGTAGCTGGACACCTGCAGCAGCACCTTCCCTTTTTATTTTTACGGTAAATGTAGTCAGCAAAAATGGAAACTATCTTTTGCTCATTAAAGAACTTAACACTCAAATTTAGCTTCAAAGGATCATCAATGGCAATTTAACGTAATAGGTTTCAGACTGGAAACTACCTCAAGACTTTGGATCTCGTCATATTGAAACTTGAATGGTTACAAAAGTACAATCTGTCCTAAAACGTGTTAAAGTTAAATAATAATCAGTGTTTACTAACTACGTAACACATGTCTGTAAATGTGTGTGACCGGGTATAGAGCACAAATATGGTCAGCCCGACTGAAAGTTGTGTGCAAGCTTCCTTTGATCGTGAAGATATGGATAAAGTAAACATCGAAAGAACCACAAGTCGATAATCACAATTAAATACCGACTGACGACTGTGAGCTTATCTACAAGGTGGAATTTACAATTATGATTCCTTTTTACACAGTATGTGCTAGGGTTTACTTTTTTCTAATGCACAGTATCATTATTACGAAGTTCGCCACAGCTGACGGAAATGTGTTGAACTGCATTAAACCTACGTTGGAATCTTCCTACTGCTTGCATCTTCCCTACTGCCGATGGTTGACGTCTACACTACACCTATGATTCACTGGCTATATGAATTTGCCGCGTCAAATTAATCACCTGTCGCAGATTTTAGTCCTCCACAAGCATTTAGCAAGACCCATTTCGTTTTGCCACTTTCTCTGTTTTCAATATTGGGCGATTAGGCTAAATTCCCGAGCCAAACTCATTGAAATAGCAACAAATTTCACGACTGTCAAGCTCACGCTAACGCTGTCTTGTTTACCTTCTTAGAATAACGTTCGAAAGCCGTTACAGTCTCCGGAGACAATCGATCTTAAATGGCCGAACAATGATACTTGTTGCATCTTTTAGAACGTTTCAGTAAGGTTCAATCAAAAGATCATAAATCCAGAAGTGTGTTTTGTCATTACTCATGTATCTATGGCTCACAAAGCAGTTAAAGGAATTTATGAATGGCAATAGCAGAAGCATACGGAACAACTTAAGTGTTTCGATTTCAACTTATAAAACGTTTTATTACGTTCTTGTACCAGTATAGTGCATATTAAATACAAATACATGGATTTGTAGCAATTACAAACTTCTTACTCTTGTTCTTTCGTCTAGTTGGTTGCTTAATCTACTTGTAGTCTATTCAGATAAATATTTTATTCGAATGCACAGAAGCTTGACTGGAACTCAGCGAAGCGAGCGACGAACTGGAAGACATACTTAAAGTACTGGCTGACAGGGACTTGAGTCTCGTTTCTAGAGCCCCCATCCTATTTAATGCATCTCGTAAATTATGAAGTAGACTTTGTTT
>JAQGBJ010001097.1:0-26803 GCA_034698345.1 Sphaeridia pumilis | reverse complement strand
CCAGTGAAGGCTGTCGCTTGGTTGCCGTCTTGAGATAACGAAGTTGAAATGTCAGCAACGGCGGGAGAGTCAGAAATTGATTGGGCGATGACGCCATCGACGGCGTCTGTGGCTTCGCGGGAACGCCGAGGGCCTGTGGGGATTTCAAAACGTTAGTTCAGAATAAGCCTGCACCTTGATACATGTCCTTCGACTTTGAAAATTGATCTTTTTGAATATCCCGCCAAAATTTCAAGATCCACACTTACCTTCAGGGTAACAGAAGCCGAGGTCCGCTGTCACCAAAACACTTATGATTAACAATTTTAGTTTCATTTTGTCCAGGAAACTCAATCAATACTGTGTGTCAAAATATATTCAAAAAGTCACGAAAGTTTAAACCCTAACAACAAAAATATTTCACGTCTTGTCTCCTCGAAGCCCTAACAATAAATGAACCTCTTGTCCGCGCCTAAGCTTCTATATGAAGCCAAAAATTGTCCAAGTCGCCGGCAGTTGGACTTGCATCAAGCTGTTGATTCCTACCTGAATTCATCATGTAAAATGCCCCCGAACGGATCCACAAATCCAAGGGATTTCCATGTTTCTGCAATTAACATTGAATGTAAACACCTGTCTGTCTTTAGGTATTAAAAAGCATGAAGAGAACGTTCCTGGCACTTTTAATCAAGGGATTTCCGTGAATCCAAGAAAGCTAAAAATACATACAAAGCGCCCAGGTAATTTCTGACCTACTGAACGATTCCATGGAATTTGGACACAAAGGTCTGGCCTGGATTAAAAACCGGAATTGCCCAGAATTGATGTTCAAAAATCATTAATAGAATTGCAAGTTGGCTCTTTTTATTCTGTATTTTACATTAGACCTTTGGAGCTGAGAATATTTAGAAGGACGGTTAGCTAATGCACTTCTGGATTCGCTATTGAAAATTGGGTTTTGATATGATCAATTTGCTACGGTTCTGAAGAAGCCACTTCACTTAAACTTGAATCTTAAGATTATTGTTGTTGCCATTACCAGCACGCAATCTGACAATTGACACTTCTGACCGGCTAATTGGTTTATACTTGAGCTGAGCATATGGTACGAGAAACGCAGTCGAAATGAACAATTCAACGAAAACGATGTCTCAAGGTGACATTGGGAAGTTTTGGGTTGAAATATATAATTATATAAAAGTCTTTTGTGTTTTCAAGCTGTTTATTAACAAACCTCAATTATAAACCTTGAAGTGAGCTTGCCAAAATGGCGGCTGCTGCGACCTCCACGCCCACTTCCCCCGTTTACATTAACATTGGCAACTCCAACTCCGCTGCTCACCTGGAACACTTGGGCTGTTGCGACAAGCGGCGGAGTGTTCCACTGATCCGCGAATCTGACGACAAATGCGCCCTCTACCTGATGGTTGAAAAGGATGTGCTCATTCGGTGCAAGGTAAAATATTCTGCGGAATCCGGTGTCCTTCAAATCTGTCCTCCCCGAAACGCGGAATCTGACCCCCGTCTTGGATACAAACTCGTCAAGGACAAGACGTTGAAAGACAGTTGGAAACGGATCTTCGTCCTACGGCGCTTTGGGAAAGAGTCGTCCCACAACCTGCTCCAAAAGTTCGCTGAGCGACAGAACAAACATTATAGAGTTGAGGTCAGCCAGATTCGGGAAGTTCGCAAAAGCGCCAAAAAGTCCTCGACGGTTCTTCAGAGCTTTACAACGACGACCTCAGCGCCAATGTGTCCCATCAGGACCATGATTTATACAATTTTGCATGGGTGTGAGTTCCAATTGTCGACGGTGCAAGTTTGGGGTTAGTAGTGTCAGTTTCATTTTGGCATTTTACTCGATGGCTTTTCTTGAAGAATTTAAGTGGGTCTTTTGTGTGAACAGCATTGAACGAACCTGGAGAAAGAGTCATGAATGTGGTCAACTCCTGGATTGAGTACTACAGGACACAGCCGTACATTCTGGAGCTGAGGGCTTTTGCACGAAGGCATTTTGAAAAAATGTTGCTCGGTGGCGAACGTCCAGTGTTAGTTTAAAGGGACAAGAGGCCTTTAAGAGCCATAGAGTAAAGAGGGCGCGAGTTATGAGGATGAAAACGGTTTTATGTTTTTGCAGGATTTCTGCGAGCGAATGTAAACAACTTGGAGCGAGCATTGGGCACAAGAGCTGTTTTCAAGGGCATGCAAGCGAGGAATTTTCGGAAGAATTTTACAAGTTTTCAAAGAAGAATGGCGAGATGGATTTTGATGGGTTTTTCAAGTTGTTTCGAAATTGGATGAACCAGGGTTCCAAAGAAGTGAGTATTGTGATCCGAAGCTTTATTTTGTTTGTTCAAGTGCATTTGAATGTTATGACAGCTAATGAATTTTATAGATTTTGGAGCATTGTTTTCCGAAGGAATTTAGGGAGACTGATTTTGATGAAGTCAGGTTGAAGATCAATGATACAGTCTTCGTTGTTGATAGAAAACAACCGGTTGCTGAAGATCCTAATGTTTGTGTTTTGGATCAGGTTTTGGTATCCAAAGAAGATGTGAGTAGGACTTGTTCGAGCTAATTTTCAAATGATGTTTTGAATATGTTGAAATTGTTGAATTTTATTGGGGTTTAGCTGGTGCATTACCTGTTTTCGGATGCCAATTCAGTCTGGAGGGATAGCTGCTCAAGAGTGTATCAGAGCATGAGAGAACCGTTGTGGAAGTACTGGATCTCGTCGAGTCACAATACGTAAGTAGAATTTCGTTCACGGAAGTTCCTCAAGGCCTACTTACTGAGCCATGAAGTTTGTAATCGCAGGTACTTGAGTGGCCACCAACTTGTTGGAGCTTCAACAACTGAAGCTTACATCAGGTGCTTGAATTTGGGTTCAAGGTGTGTGGAACTCGACTGCTGGGATGGAAGAAAAGGCAAACCAATTGTGAAGCATGGATGGACTTTGACAACAAAAGTTTCTTTGGTGAAGGTTCTGGAAGCTATCAAAACGTACGGTTTTGTGTATTCAGAGTAAGTCTTCATCTTGAAATGGCTTAAAGAAAGTTATAAGAAGGAAATGAGTAACATGGTGTGTGTTTACAGTTACCCTGTGATTCTGAGTATAGAAAACCATTGTTGTATTGACCAGCAAAAGCTCATGGCGGACAACTTTGTGGAAACTTTTGGTGATCAACTGAAGTTGGCTGAAGACAGTGAGTTGGTCAGTTCACCTGAAGAGCTGAAAGGCAAAATCCTCATCAAGTGCAAATTAGTCCATGATCCCAAAGAACATGAGGAGGATTCAGATTTTCTGTTCGAGAAGCGCAAAGTTTGTTTGTTCAATCAGGAGACGGAAACATGGGATGAGCATATTATGGGCATTTCGAAGACTGATTTGAGGTTCACTAAGCTGCCGACGATCAAGCGAATGGGCGAAGGAGCTATTTGGGTATGTAAGAGCTCATATAAGAAGTGATCAATTTAATAGGTGCTTGTCTTGATAACTTTACACCTGATTACAGGAAACCTGCAAGGATCTTCATGAGATGGAACTTTGGTACCACGGAAAGATTGCTCCACCACTAGCTCATGATCGGGTAAAAGAGTTCGGGAAACAAGGATGTTTCCTGGTTCGTAGGAGCTTTTCGGATGATAACTTTGTCCTCGTGTTTCTGTAAGTGCATTTGTGGTTTTTGGTTATATTACTTAGTTATGCCCCTGATCTGTAACTTTATGGATTGTTCAGGAGCGAGGGAGCTGCCTGGGACTTCAAGATCCAAAGAGAGCTGGGTGAATTCTATATTCAGAAGTCGACGAGGTTCGATTCGCTCTTTTCGCTAGTGACTCATTATAAGCATAATGCTATTGAAGCTAAGGTTCGTGAATCTTGAAGATTGAAATGGTTTAGTAAACTACTTACAAATGTAAATGTTGTTTGTATGTAGAAGTGCAAAATTGCACACCTGGGCGAGGGTGTACCAATTAAACGCGATGAAGACTATTCCAAACAGCCGTGGTATCATCCAACAGCTACTGCCACTCAAGCTGAAATGGTCCTGAAATCATTCTCTTTTGAAGGATATTTTCTTGTTCGTCCAAGTTCTCAGAATACCGGACCTACCAAATACGTTGTTTCATTCCAGTAAGTTTCTCTTAGAAGATTCGTTTACATTCATTTTCTGAAAGGTTCTATAAATATATTGATGTGTGATTTGATAGATACAAGCAACTGCTGCGACTGGAAGCGTCAGGTTCCGGGGAGCAAAATTCTCAGTACGCTGTTACTGTCAAGCATGCAAGGATATTGTTTGACGGTCACCATTACGTGGTCGCCGAAAAAAAGTTTGAAACGATGGCTGAACTTGTGATGTTCTTCCAGCAGAATCCCATATACAAAGGCATGAAGCTGAAAAAAGCCGTGACTCGATCTATGTTTGCTCAGTGCATGCAAACCATTGTAAGCTGATCATAGTGTGTTACAAATTTTTTCCAAGTGTTTGCACCACCTGGGTATCTAATAGACTTTCCTTTGCAGAGTGAGATGCCAGAAATTCAGAAATCTGCATTGGCTTCTATGTACGTGTATTACACCAATGAGTGGGTGAGAAAGCAATTTGAAGCTTAAAATATGTAGCTAACATCAAGTACTAACTGAAGATTGTTTATGAGCAGTCTCTGGAAGTCAAGGCGATCGCTGACTATGATAAGCCAGACGACCTGGACGCACTAAGCTTCAAAAAAGGAGACATAATTTCAAATGTGAACCCTGATGAAGACGCTGATACCGGTTGGTGCCGTGGTGACTGCCGAGGCATGGTTCAAAAGCGCTTTCCAACTTCCCATGTTGAAGAATTGACTGAAATTGAGCACAGAGCGAGAGACCAAACCGAGTCAAGAATTTCACCGATCAAGCTTGGTGGGCCTCGTATCAGAAGGTTGAAATCTTCTGATGACACCCCTGCCACGAAGGAAGTTACGTACATTGTCACCATCAAGACCAGCAACATCAAGATTGGTGTTCGAGATCGGAGAGAAGCGGCTTCACTCAAGAGAGCTATCAAGCGGGTTCTGCACCTTACTTCAAAGGTATGAAAAAGTGCGACTGCCCACCTGCCACCTGCTAATTTCCTATTTTAGAAACACGTAAAAATACAGTGAAACTTGTTACAGCCCCAGCAACTGATGGGCATCCTAAGGAAGCGGTTACACTTTGAAGCAAGTGGATTGATTAGCCACAATCAAGTGACGACCGGATTGGAGAAATTGGTGTATCTTCCAGGTGGAAGCGCTCACGCCCTGTCAGATACCACTGGCGGTTCTGGAGGAAAGCCCAAGAAGGTCAACCAGAGACGAGTCGTTAGCATCAAGAGTTCTGTATTGTCAAAGAGCCTCAAAGAGCATTCTGTATGAGTATGACTGTTTAGGAATTACTTCAGTTTAAACATCAAGATTTGAAGCTCTGTTTGGCCAACAGGATGTTTTTCTTTGGAGAACCTATCCGGACTCCTTGGATTCTTCTAATTATGATCCTACGCTGAAATGGAATTTAGGAGCACAGCTAGTCGCTCTGAACTTCCAAACACAAGGTAAGCTTCTGCTACTGAAAATCTTGAGAGTTCTGTGAGATTTAGTTACTTTACTAAAAATGCATGTATTGAACTTGTTTTGTGCTTTCAGATAAATGGATGAGTCTGAACCAAGCCAAATTCAAGGATAACGGCGGCTGTGGATATGTACTAAAACCAGATTATATGCAAGTATTTGGAGGACTCAGGGACTACGATTCTTGCGGAGATCAGAGTATCTTTGTGGAAATATCAGTAAGAGATCATACAAATCGCATATTGCATACCAAGATCAACATACTTAATGCACACGATCTATGCAAGCAGGTTATAGCGGGAAGAAATCTGATGAGAGACAACGCCAGCGTTACCAATCCGTACGTAGCAGTTGAAATTTCTGGCATTCGACCTGATATGGCGAAGAAGCTGACTAGTCTTGGTGAAGGTATGATAAAAACAACAATATTTTCAAACAACCAAAGATTTATTAAAAACAAGCCTGTTTGTTTTTGCAGACAATAACGGACTCTACACATTCTGGGGATCCAAGTTCACATTCTATATAATATCACCCGAACTGGCACAAATCCGCTTCACTGTTTACGACAGAGATCCATTTTCTGACTCCCACTTCATTGGCCAAGCAACTTTTCCTGTACGAACGCTTTGTTGGTGTAGTTTAAGCTGAATTTATAAGTGGTATTTCTTTCAGATCGGATGCATGAAAACAGGCTTGCGAAGCATCCGACTCCAATCAAACTTCGGAGAAAGTCTTAGTTCGCCGTCAGTCCTCCTATTAGAGTTGAACAAGAAACGGATGGAAATTGTCGAGCCAGGGCAAACTTTGCGAAGACTTGGTTGGGTGAATATATGAGGTATATTCAATAAGACGTGTATGCTTGCGCCATGTGGCGGAGATCATGATTCAAGCTTATTTATTGAAGATTCTATGAAAGCATTGAGAACATGAACTTTTACAAAAACGGCACATTGACACATTTTCTTCTTCGTTTTCAGCTGTATTTATATCAGCATAGACCATCATTTCAGCTTACAACTCCTGAACAGACATCAACATTAACCCTTGTACAGTCTCTTTCAGTTCATACCAAAAGTTTCTGAAGAAACTGGAGATTTCTGGCAAGTTTTCAGTATGCAGGTTCAACGCCTTGGATACCCTCTACTTTTCATAGCATGCAACAGTTCAGCAACAGCAACAGGGAGCTTTGTCGTTCAGATTATCCGGTTTCTGCCAACATGTTCCAACTTGATCTTGATTTGAAGCATTCCTGGCGTAACTTCACGAGAATGTCCATCAAATCTTGATGCTCTCTGCAGAAACAGCATCACCAGGAACAAGCATATGACTGGCAAGACGAACGAGCGGGAGGAAAATATGTTGGTGTCCTTACTGAAGACGTCAACGCTAGCGTTCAGGAGTGGAAGTGAAAATTATGAGCTAATCAAGCAGGAGTACTTCCGTGGCACGGCGAAGATGTGCTTCCGACAAGATTTGCAAGTGTGAATTCCACACCGATGTGACACTGACTTTCCTGCTGAGTCCTGAGTCCGGCAGTACTTCAGAGCGCACGGATACCAAGCTGCAACGAAAGTAAGGACTTAATAGCTGTCAAACTTCAGTCTGTTGAAGAGTTATAATCTAGCCAATAAACAAAAACTTACCAACGCAGAAACTGACTGCACACTGACACGGCTTTGACTGGTCTCGCATACTCGAACAGAGAACATCAGTCACAGGGAACGGCTTCACTGCTCTCATAAATTGTTCATGGGCTTCCACATCCATATGTTGGCCTTCAACAGCATTCCCAATCTTGGATGACACTAGGGTCATGAGTTCGTCTTTTCGAGCATAAGTGCCATCCGAGGCATCAGCACAAACTGTTTTTATGTAAGGAGAAATCCAGTCGGCACTGGTAATGTCCAGTAGCACATCCAAGGTCACATTGTCACTACCAGCGTCTTTTTCAGGGACTCGAACGGTCCACGGATTTTTCTATAACACAAAACCATTATTATTACCCTTTGAAGAACATTCAAAGTTATTGTAACTTTTAGACCACCATACCTGGCGCAATTTAGCCATAGCATCAGGCGGTATGAAATCAGCCTTCTTGAAACTACTCACGAAGCAAAAGGTCAGAAACGGCGCCTCTCGTATTTCTTCTTCCCCCAAGATGATCATGTTTGTTATTTGGATCTCCTGTAAGAGTCGGAATAGTTGTACTTTAACAGTCACACTTAGCCCCATTTTCTGATAAAATATAACGATCACTTTCTATCAGATTTCACTTACATTCTTAACATCAATCAGTTGACTGACGGTGGTTCCGTCCGGTTGGGTAAATTGCAGTGAAATTGTATCTTCATTAACGTTGGCTGAAATGGATTCTTGAAACACATCTCCGTCCTAGAATTGGAATTGATGAATTCAAAATTAATCTGAAAGCTTGAAAAAGTTGTCTGCGTCCGTCCTTTGAGAAAAACTTGCCTGATATTTGACGTTCACAACTAATGGCCCATTAATGTCCATTGAATTGCCGCAGCATATGAAAATCAGGCCCAATGAGAGCCATTCAAAAGTATTTCGCAACATTCTAGCCAAACTGTTGCATGTCAAAAAATAGAACTAATGCATTTATAGGTAAACAGTCGAAATCCACAGAGATTTTTTCCTGTGAGTCCGCAAGTCCGCACAGTCCAAGCTCTTTGTAACAGAATGTAAACAAAATCTTTATTTTACGCGCGCTACTGACAACCGTTTTGCTCAATGATTTTTCTAACCATGTGACGCATTGAGGGCGAGGACTAGCAATTTCTCACATCTTGTCATGTTGACGAATACGAAATGTGACCATCAGATTGAGGGTACACACACCATCTTTTTGTTCCTCAAGGGCCACACCAGGATGGCTTGATTTCAAACTTTCAACCGCGCAAAACTCAAAGGGCTTCCAGAAACCATGGACTATTTAGGCTTATTTCCGTAGGTTCTTACAGATATATCACAAAGGCAGCAAAGTACTTTGTCGTCAAGCTAAAAAATTACTTTGTTCTCGTTTTTCAGAATTCAATGATCAACTACTAAAATCATGACTTTTTCTGCAGCGGTTCGGGGCTACATGGAGCGATTCTGTATCTGTGATTCTGATCAATCTAACCTGAGACAATCAGAATAATAAAACGAGCAGTTAGCATCTACCAGAACAGAACACGAGGTAAGTGCAAATCTGAACTCCGATCAATTTGAAAGTCAAATAAGTTTTTGTAGTTCGACTATTGTAGATCGGTTAATGGACGTGAATCAACCATCAGACGGCAGTTGCCAGAACCAAGAAGTCCAAGAAATAATCAGCGTCATTCAGGGCATTGTCAATGCAGTTGAATGCTTGCAAAAATGGAATGACGTGATCCCAGAAGAGGCCGTTCGATCTTATCGTGCCATGACGTCTAATGAAGTGCCGCAGCTACAGCAAGAACCGTCTCAAAGAAGAGTTCAGATTCTGCAAAGTCCTTCCAACAGTCCTCTTCAGTGCCCAAAATGTGGCATTGGCTTCACTTGTGCAAGCATGCTGACTACTCATTCAAAGATTTGCCGTGGATATAATCGAGTTACTACCACAACTAATGGCAAAGTGCAGATAACTTCTCCTGCACCTTGGTTTCGACTTTTGCCTGTTTCTGCTGCTGCAACAACAACTTCAGCTTCAAAAACCACCGTTCTTTCTAGATACAAAACCAAAGCGTGGTTCATCGCCCAAAAATCTGAAAACCGCGACACTGCCAAGAATCTCATCTGCCCACTTTGTAACAAATCCATCCATCCAACCCGTCCGCTTTTGGAACTTCATTTAAGAAGACATTTCCAGGAATACATTTACTCTTGTGAACTTTGTGATCATCCATTTATAGCGTTTGGAGAATTAGTTATACATGCCAAGACATGTCAAAATATCCAGCCTCTTCCTGAACCACCTCCGAAGCAAGCTGAAACCTCCGCTAAGGTCACCGAGTACGATCCGTCAACTTTGGAAACCCATGGTTCGAAAAAAACGATGGACGACTTTGAAAGGATCCGAACCAATACCAAAGCGTACAAGATATCACAAGCAGCCCAGCGAGATAATCGCAGAGTTTTCAACTGTGAAGTATGCAACCGCTACTACTCATTTCAGCGGTCGCAGCTGGAATACCACCTCAGGAAGCACTTTCAAGAGCACGTGTATTTCTGTGCCAAGTGTCAACTTGGGTTCTTCACTCTGTCTCAAAGCAAGTTACATGATTGCGGTCCTGGCCAGAGAGGCGAACACCAGATTAAACGTAAACAGACTTTGCTTCAAAGGATGGTCGACGGAGCTCTCGTATTTCTGGAAGCGTCCACCAATTCTCAGCAAAAAGCTCCAGCTCCAGTCAAAACTTCCCCAGCAACAGCTCTGCTGGACCAAACCACAAGCGAAAAGACAGAAGCAGCTTATCCTAGAAATGCTGAAGGAGAAAGGCCGTACAAATGTACAGTTTGCGAAGCGCGCTTTAGTAGATCTTCTGCCCTTGTTCGGCATATGAAAGTACGGCACAAACCGAAGACTAATGAGATACGAGTAGATACCACAAGTCAAGAAGCTAACCAAAGCCTCACTAGATCTGGATCTTCTGATGACCAACTGTGTCCATTCAGTTGTGAGTCTTGTCAACGAGGATTCTTCAATAAAGCAGCCTATTCAAGGCACATGAAGAATCAGCTCTGCCGAGACAATAATTTTAGACCAAGTGGAAGCTCCTTCAGTACACCAAAAAAGCCGTCCAAGCTCACCAGAACTGCAAGGAGAATCAGATTCCAAAAACGAAGTTGCAAAAGAGAAACATCTGAAGTCGTTCACGTCTTCAAGAAACCATTAGTCAGTTCCTCAACTCCATCGCCACCAGTGTTGAAAGCAATGACCGAACCAGCGGAGGATGAAGGTTCTTCTGATGACCAAGACCTAGCCAAAGATCCTCCGACTTTGCAACGTTATCCCAAGGTCTGTTATGTCCGCAAAGATCGTCATTTCCAGTGCAAGTCCTGTCCGCGTGGCTTCTTTTCTAAAGTAGCCTTTGCTAAACACGTTAAGATTTGCTGTGAAGAAATCCCTTTGGAGATCCAGACGAAGGAGAGAAAGTCAAAACTAAATAAGAAGCTGGTGTCTAATAAGTATCCTTGGCTTCATGAGTTTCTCAATGGACCGTACTGTTACGAATGTAAAGAATGCGATTGTAAGTTTACCCGAGTACTTATCGCTAAAGAACATAAACAGTGGCATAGAGATTGGGACTTGAAACTAACGCTCAATGCTGCTCCCTGAATCACGAACTGATATGGTATTCTACAGTTGAAATAAAATTACGTTGAAAAGTTGCAACATCCGATGATAACACGGCTCTGGTTCATTCTTTTCGTTTTTTAATAGAAGGCCCATTATAATTGATTAGCAGAACGTTTACTTTAATGTGGTAACAACAAAACTTCACGAAAGCCTTAAACAAAGCATTGTGTTAAAGCCGAAGAAAAACTAGCTCGACATAATTTCGTTAAAGCACTTCGCCTCCGATTTCTTACTATGACTATAACTTGATTGTATACTACATGTTAGACGCCGTTCCTAACTCGATTCTTAGCCTTGTACAGCACTCCTTAAGGTTACAATTTACAACATTCTTGAGAAAAACATTGGAAGAGCTGTTTCTTACTATATAGCATTTAGAGGAAAACATTTAGCTGCGCAGCGCTAGTTATCAGAACTTTCACGGACGGGAAGAAACTGGAGATTTCTTGCAAGTTCCCAGTACTACAAACTTGAGTGTGCAGGTTCAGCGCCTTAGGATAATCTCTACTTTTCATAGCATCCACCAGTTCATGAAGAGATTGTAGAGTCTTTGCTGAGATTGAATGACTTCGAAGCTTGTCTTTTAAAATCTCTAGCTTTCTGCCCACATCTTCCAACTTGCGCTTGATTTGAGGAAGACCGGCTACTTTCAAGCACTCCTGGCGTAACTTCTCTAGAATGTCGACCAAATCCTGATGCTCCGCAGGTATGACACCACCAGGAGCGACAGGTTCATACGGTTGGCCTGGCGAAGGAGCTGGAGAAGGATGTGTAGGCGTCCTTGCTGGAGATAAACCAGTGCTAGTATTTAGCGGTGGAGGTGGCAATACCTGAGGTGAAACTGAAGGGGGAGGAGCCACAGGGCTATTTTGGTTGTTGAAAGGCGAATTATGAAGTTCACCGCTTCCGTAGGTTTGAAATGGAGAGCTTGTTAAGGCATCGATAGCTTTTTCAACTCCTGGACCTGGACTGAACATAGGAGGAGCTGCTCCAGTAGATGTGAATGAAGACAAAAAGTCGTCTGCTGCTGTAGGCCTCGGTGGAGTTGGTTCAACCAAATTTACTGGAAGAGCTGGTGGGAATGGTGAGCTTGGTAGTCCAGCTGAACCACCCAGTGGTGGACCACCAAGAGCGGCCATTTGAGACACGTTTGCCGGAGGAGGAAAGTCGGATGCGGGACTTCCAGGGAATGTCGAAACTTGCGGAGGCCCTGTTGCCGATAGTCCAGCAGGCGTGTAAGGAGAAGTTGGCGGAGGACCAGCCGAAAATGGATCAGCGACTGATGCCTGAGCGGGTGAAACTCCCTGCGTAGGAAAACTGGAAGGCGGAGGCGGAAGAGGTGAACCTTGGGCGGCCGGTGGGAAGCCAGTGCCGGGTGGTGGTGGTCCACTCAAGAATCCTGAGCTGGACTGCGGAGGTCCAGGAGAAAACATGGCCGGCGGGACAGTAGAGTTCCCTGAAGACGGCAATGACACTCCCATAGAGGCACTGTTCAACGAAGCTTGAGGCTTCGCAGCATATCCGGATGATGGTGGAGGTCCTACTGGTGGAGGACCTGCTGGATGCATTGCACTTGGCGGTGGAGCTACAGGGGTCATAGCGCTTGGAGGAAAGGAACTTTGAGGCGGTCCTGGTGGAAAACCAGATGAAGGTGGTGGTCCAACTGTCGGCTGACCACCCAAATTTGATTGTCCGAACTGAGGAGGCGCTGAAGATGGAGGTAATCCGCTAGAAAACCCCGAAGAAGACATTGGAGGCATGCCCGACGATGGTTGCATTGAACTGGTTGGTGGAGGTGGTCCAGGAGAGTAAACCATGCTTGCAGGTGGAGCTGGTGAGTATCCGAATGAAGTCGAGTCACCATAACTAGGTCCCATTGGTGACATAGCTGAACCAGAGCCCATTGGCGCACCAGGAGTGTACGCATTGACTTCACCCGAATATCCACCGGCAGGAGAACTTGTGGGGAAACTGCTTCCGTATCCACCACCACCGTAAGAATTTCCTCCAGGGGTAGGGTTATTTGGAAGTGTAGCTCTCTTGGTTGACAGTGTGTTCACAGAGCTATGTTGGAATCCAACAGAAGGAGGTGGCGGCATCGGCGAAGCTTGTGGAGGTGCTGCAGAAGGAGTATATGTACTTGGTGGTGGCGCAAATTGTTGCGAACCTGCGCTTCCAGACGACATAGTATGTCCATGAGGAGTTGTGATACCAACAGAGGGTGGAGGAGCATGTGGCGCTCCAGTGGGGGAAAACATTGGCACAGATGGAGGCTGCTGAGGCCTTCCTGAACCCGGGCCACCCATTGTAGGAGGAGGGGGGCCTGGTACGAAGGGGGAAGAAGAAACTGAAGGTTGGCTTGGAGCAGATCCAAATAGGGGATGAGTGATGGGTTCAACTTTATCTACGGTCTTCGTAGCTTGCTGCAAGATTCAAAATAGGTGAAATATACATAAAAGTTATGTCAGATTTTAGCACACCCGATCACATCACCGAATTTTCCATGACTTACCTTAGGCTTCGAATATGTTGTCAAAGTTGGCGGATCATTCCATCCATGAGCAATATTAGACATTGGCGGCAGCGGCAAGGAACCAACGGGTGGTGAAGGCTGAGACGGTTTACTTGGTTGTAAAATAGTTTGCACTTTTGGTGCAGCCGGAGTAAATGGTTGTGCTGGGATGGGCTGAGGTGGTGCAGGTATTTGTTGAGTTACAACAGGCTGACCGTAGCCATTCAACATAGTGGAAGGAGGTGATCCGTACGAAGGACCAGCAGCTGCACTATAAGATGGCCTTTTCATGCCTCCACGGTAAGACGACACCGAAGACTCGGAAGTTTGCCTGCTTCGAGGTTGAAACCCACGTGGCCTTTGGTATTGGTGGCCCAACGCATATTGGATACGCTCCCTCAAAGACACTATGGCTTGATCGTTGGAATCTTGCAGGTACTTCAGGGCCAATTCCAGGGCTCCTTGCGATGCGAGCAATTCAGCATATTCAACTAATTTTGATGCCAACTGTCCAGTGCCGACAGCCTCACGTTTTCCTCGCGCTTCAGCAGCCTTTCGCAAAATAGTCACATGTTCCACCAAATTCTATGATTGAAGCATACAGTTATGAAATACTTGACTTGTGAAATGTATCATACAACGGGCAAAAGGACTTACTTGTAAGGAATTAGGAGCATCAGCTGTAGAATCACTAACAGTCCACCCTTGTGCCAATCTTTCCATGTCCCCGCTGCATATGAAACAGATCATGGCGTTCTTGGACAGATTCTCATCGCTACTCAGCTGTAGTCTTTCACCCAGCAATCCTGCAATGTGGTTCACGTATTTATATTCCGATTAGCAGTACTTCTGCTCCGTTTAAACAACAAGTATGCCGCTATCTTACCCGCTAGATGGGCAAACTCCTCGGTCCGAACATAAGTAAGAATGGTTACCAAGACTTCTTGCCAGTTCCTAAGCTCGCAGTTTTGCACAAGATGAGCCCAATCTTGGTCAATCACGAGCCTAATCATTTCTGTAGTTACCGTGTTTTTCTAAAACAAAATATGAGTTTCAAAAAACTATTTCCAGTTCCAGCATTTAAAGGATAACTGATGAAGACAGTTCAACCTACCTTGAAGTACAATTGTTGAACACGTCTGAGAAGATCCGCAGGACCAACAGATGCCAAAATCAAAGCTTCTGACCAACTACTGTTCTCAATGCAAACCTTTACAGCAGTTTCAACATTTCCAGTAAGCAGTGCTTTATTTAAAAGCCCAGCAAAATCTAAAATAAAACAGACGATTAGCTACATCCTTAAATTAGATGCAATTTTTCTTAAGGTTTTCGCTCACCTTCACTTGTGGAGATAGAAAACGGCTTAGAGACTCTGCGAACAGGAGAATCTTGTGCGTCGCTATCAGAGTCTATCCTTGTGAACTCATCCTGAAACACAGTATTTCCCATAGAAAACCAGTTATATTGAACTATACGTATACAGATTTTTCTGCTTTTAGCATACCCCTTGCATCAAGTCTCCCATCCCGTCAGCTAGAGCTTCGACAGCGTCATTTAATTCTGAACCTTGTACAGCACCTTGCAGCTAGAATTAGAGTAATGAAAATGAGTACAACAAGTACCTATTTCATATGTGGTCGAAACACCAGAACTCACCGTTTGCGCAACAATGTCGGGAGAGTAACCAAGGAGTGTGAGATATTCTAATGATGGATCATATGAGAAGTTAGCCTTTAGATATCTCCAGATGTTTACATCATTCGAATTTTCAGCGGTGGATGCCTGGAGAAGGTAGAAAGCACATTAAGAAAACTGTAAAACGCTTGATAGAGGTTCAGCTTTTACCTTCTGCTCGCAAAAGTCGCCCAAATTCCCGGAAGAAATGGCAGAGTCCAGATATCTGGATCTTTCTAGGAACTCGGGAAGAGTAATAACTTGAGAAATTGTGACAATCCTTTTTTCTGGATCAGGATGTTGTTGTCCAGGCTGGAGCTCCGACTTGACATTCTCAAACTTGACAAGTTTGCCTCCAAACTGAAAACCAGAATGAGGTGATCATGATAACTGTCATATTTCACACGTTTAGTGACAGCACGGAACCAAACTTACTGCAAACGAAGCACCGCAAGGTCTTTTCAACCATTTTGGTGCTTCCCGCAATTGGACTGCAACAGGCTTTTGAGCAGGAACTGGAGTATGTTCTAAAGTCATATCCATTCCAGGGAAGCTGTCTGCTAATTTGGAAGATGTGACGGGTTGCTGTACTCCGCCAGCTAAACCAAAGACGCCAACTCTACCATCGAAACTGGAAGACGCTATCAGAAGAGGATTCTTTGGACAGAACGCTACATCAAAGCTCCATTGAGAGGTTGTTGGGATTTCGGCGACCAATTCGTATCCCTAAAAAAAGTTGCCCTCCTTATCTACCGTTATTGTAGATCGATGTTAAAAGAACAGTTTTCTGTTTACCTGATGAGGGTAGTTAGGGTTCCAACACTTCAGTAAACTGTCTTTACCACAACTGACCAGCACATCCGGATCATGTTTGCACCATGACAGACCTACAGCTCCTCGCTGGTGCGCCATCATAACTCTAATAGGAGCAGTGGCATACCGCAAGTCCCATAACTGAATCACTGGATTCACTTCATCATCTGAAGCAAGACACAATTGGGTTGCTACAGCCGGATGCCATTCAACAGCAGCATATTTCACCTGCGAATCCATATAACCATTCTAATCACAACTACGAAACTTCCAAACGAATCAAGTCTTTATAACGCTCACCCTAGATGTGGAATCTGCAACCTTGATAATAGGTTCATTCTTTCTAAGGTCCCACATGACACATCTATTGGAGAACGACGAAGCCAGGATATGTTCCACTGCAAATAGCCATAATATTACATCACCCTTCATTTTCCACCACTCCACAAACACAACTGAACAAAATACAAACTTACCTTGCTTATTCCACGCCAAACTTGTGACTTCATCCCCAGGCTGAGACCTAGATCCTGGTGTCATAGCTTTTTCAGGGTTCGTTAGATCCCATATCAATATTTCTGACTCTGAAGCACCTGATGCCACGATGTTCGACTAAAATACCCACAGACATATTGTACGTGAGTTCAATTAAACAGCACAAAACCCAGACATAACTTACCCTCAAACTGTTGAAATCAATAGCTTTCACAGGTCCCGTGTGTTTATTCTTAGTTAAAACTAGAGCATCCGGTTTTCCAGCTAAGATTTTGGCAGCATCATAAACTTGCATAACACCATTATCACACCCGCCCACAATGATACCATTGGCATGACTTCCCCCTTCATTGATCCCATAAGAGCCCCAAGCGAGCTTGTGAAACCTGCAACATTTTTCGTTTTGAACTTCATTCTCTCCAATTTCATACAATTTTGATCTTTAAAAGCAGTTTTTACCTATTGTCACATTGTACTGAAGCTTTAACCGGTATATCCAACCCAGGTTCATTGATGTCAAACTGATACAGCTCCAGAACAGAGTTTGAACTAAACGAAGCATCTAATTGCTGAGCAGCAGTCCCAGCTGCCAACAAAATCCCTTCGCTTTCAGCCGGTGACCAGGAGATTGTGGCCGTACGGTCAATTTCCTTGATCTTCATTTTCACCGGTACTCCAGGCCTGAAATGAACAACAAATACACAATTATCACGCATTCATTCATCACTATCACATTCTTAACATACAAATAAATGAATTCTTAATGACTTATCGCTATTTTTCCTTACCGAAAAGCCGAAAAACTACTTCAAAATTCTCCACAACAAGCGATTTTCCTTGATCTCCAGCTGGCCGAATTGCCTTCCCACTGTTAATCTAGCAATTCACGACTTCATCCGTTAAGAATCACTTGATTATATTGCACTTTAATGCCAGAAAACTTCATCAAATAATTAAATTAATGACGATTTATCCCATTTGATCTTTAATTGTTCAGCTGTCTGTCGGCTCTTCTGTGTCTCGGAACTGCCAAATCATATCTGCCGACGTGGCGAGCCAAATGGGAGAGTTCAAACTGTCGCGCGATTTAGTCTCTCCTCTCTATGCTATATTATGGTTTCCGTCCACCAGATGCAGAATGTAAACAAACGTTTTAACCGCAAAACTGCAAACAGCAAATCACTTGATTTATTACAACCATGTGTAGTTTTAACGCTCAAATATTTGTACATCACCCTTAGTTTATCGAAATTCATAAATCTAACTTAAAGTACATGTTAAACAGTATACTGAAACTCAACTTCCCTATTATTAGGATCTACAATCACACTGGTATAACCGGGATAAATAGGCGCTGGCCCATTGACCAGCTCCGTTGTCGAAGTCACTACATTCGTAAACCGGCGGGTATTTACACCGTTCTCACTAATATTATTGTTATTATTATGATGGCTTCCGGAACCTGAAGAATCGTTGGTGTTTTCTGAACAATACTGAAAATAAGGTGGCGGTGGACACGTCGAAGTGGCTGTTGATACCACTTCGATGGAATTGCGGTTTGCAGGATGTAAAGGATGCTGTTGATGATGCCCATAGTCTTCAGCAACAGCAGCAGTCGCTGTTGCCATTTCAGAATACTGATTATGATGAGTCTGTTGGTGATATTCGATGCAGCCAGTTTGGACCGCCGTCGTTGTTGAATATCGGTGGTGGTGCATTGACGGTAGTGGTATATAGTTACTGCTATCGGTAGAACCTCCAGGATTCAAATTTTCCCGGTAAAAGTAAAAGGCTTCCGTCAAAGGACCTATGCCTTGTTCTTCCTGCGGTGGCAGGGATGGAGGTGGAACGTGCTGCTGTTGACCATCGGCTGCCATGTTATAGCCATTGTGCACCAGTGGCGGCGAGGTGTCGATGCGAGCATCGTAGTGAGCGGCTACAGGTATCGAGTATTCCCCAGCGACATCCGCGTTTCGAGCATACGGAGCTCGGTTCGGGTCTCTGAAGTACATGCTGCGTGGGTCTGCCGCAGCAGCAGAGGAGACAAAGCCCGTAGGAGTTGGACTTGCTTCGGCAGCGGTGTAGGCGTAATTCGGCGAGTGACGGTAGTCGTAGGGTGGTGGTGATTTTTCTGGTTTCTGTAAAACACCAACTTCATTAAGTTCCCAATCAAATAGTGGTGATGACTCGAATCTTTGAACAACTTACCGGTGAAAGCTGCTCGGGAGGTTGGGAATACGGCGGCTTTTTAATTCTAGGAAGTCTCGTTCGTTGTTTCCCACCCCCTCCAGTAGTAACTTCATTCGGAATGACGACAGGAGTTCCATTGGATCCAATGGAAGAAGGTGGAGAATGCACAGTTAAGACCGTCGGATCCTGGTAAGGTCGGCCAATTTGCTCCACCGCGAGTGTGTTATTAGGGTCTTCACAAGTGCTGCAAGACAAGCGTCATCTTTATGCTTGAGGTTTCTAAAGCTTCTTGTCTGTCTTGACTTCCGGTTAAACTTACCTCAATACATAATTGACGCTTACAATACAATGCGGCCTGGACGACCGAGTATTGTGTACAATAGTAGCATAAGACTGCATCCAGACCCAACCGCCACCTTTGGTCAGAAACCGGTAATATCGCGTTGTCACTTGCCCTTTGACCAGCACTGTTAAAATCAAACCAACCTTATTTAGCACTTGATATCCTTAAGAATCACTGAATCTTAGTTTGGAACAGGTTAACTTACACGTATGATGAGCATATCGCATATGCAGGATATCACAACCATGAATGTACTGATACAGCGTCCTTTCAATCAAATCCTGAGGCTCGTATCCGGTCAGCGCTGCGACCCTGTAAGAAGTGAATTCAAGAATTTAAAACTTTCTGTATTTATACACAGCAAAATTCAGCACCTTTCTGTTTTCTTAGCTCGTCTTACCTCGCATCCAGAAAAATCAACTTGAGATCCACAGAAGCCCGGAACATGAACATGTTCCCATGCATTTTGATTTCGGTCACTGCCGACGGAGGCAATGAATGGCCCACAGCCACAAGCCCGAGGTTCTGAAGCCTTAATTCGCTTCCATTATTAGCTCTGTTGTTATTATTGAGCAAGGCGCCCTCTTCTGGTTCCACTCCATTCTCTCCCGCTCCCAGTCGTTCAGTACATACTGGCGCTAGCTTGAGCTTCAGATATCCGCTGCAGTGGATTACCTGTAAAAATATCCAATATGATGTCAAGCTGCATTTTTGACGTGTGTCTTTCAAACTTTTCCAGTCGAGATGAAGTACATATATTTTTACCTTGTAGCCGCCGGTTGTCAATCCTGCATTTCGCTTTGCCAGGACACACTTCATTCTCAGGAAGAAAGCTCGCTCAATCTCGATTTCTGTCATTCAGGTCAGGACAATGTCTATTAGCTTTACATCCAATACAACACAATCGTTTTTCGTATTTCCAAAAGCTCGCGTCATACCTTGAAAAACATTGGGAATTTGATGAATATATGACAAAATGGCCGTCATTTCCTCGTGGTCGTGTGGATGGATGTATTCGTAAATGCTGTTTCCAGTAAGTTCAACCTGTAAAATAGTCCACCGTTAATCAGTTATGTTTTCATTTTTAATCAAAGACGATAGCAATTTATGGATCCAGAGCGTTTAGCAGCGAATCTTTGATTAAATCAACTCTAACCATAGCTTATTCCTCAGAGCTAAATTCAGTAAACACTCATTGTTAGTCTCCGTAGCTTAATTTTCCATAAATGAATTATGTATTTATTTTTATAGGGGACGGATAACTGGGATGAAGCCTTCGTCTTTTCTATATACAAAACGGAAGCTAAACCGCTTGAGCCAGCCCCGAATCCTCAACAAGAACCCTGACTCATTCCCTAAAAATATAATTATATGGATATCCTTCAGTAAACACAGAGCAAATTAGAACTTTGGAACCGAAAATCATATCGAAGCTTCACGTTACTCTCAAGCCCTTGAAATTACCGCCACCAATTTTGTCATCCTCGCTCCCTACAGAATCTCATTTCGATCTTACTGTTTCTTCATCGTGTTTTGTAGTTGGTTGCATGAAGGATTCGCTTTTCTCAAGCTTAATAAACGAAAAAACTTGATTCCAAAGCGTATCAAGACTATAGTCAAGCAAGCAGAAGCTGTTGACACAAGCTTGATAACCAATTTGAAATTATAATCGATTTTTGATTCGAGCATGCTTCAGCATACCCAGCGCCTCATGTTTTTTTAATATGACAGCTCTTGTGTGTCTTCCTGGAACAAAAAGTCTATAGAAAAACTTTCGTCTCAGATATTCCAAAGTCCTATATATTTGTTTCCAAAGTCTTGTACTCTCTTCCACTTGAGATGTTTTGAATTTCGCGCCAAAATCGGTTATGAAAAATCTTCACACCTGTGACAGCCCCAAATGAACCGAGGCCGTTTCCGAAATGTACATGATTTTCCCGTCTGGAGCCACAACAAATATGAAGCCATCGAGAGTCTGCAACCAAAAGAAAAATCTATGATTTTATCAACCTCTTCGTCATTCTTGTTTTCCGCAGTGAAATATATATTTATATACCTGAAGTAGATGAGATCCAAGTTCCCGTATCGAAGTGTCCCTTGACGGAATCGCTCCCCAAGCGTCTCCGAGACCTGTGGGAAAATTCAAAAATCCCGCCTTTAATTACCACCAACCAACATCTACAATCTATGGCATCATTTTGAACGTTTCAACTCAGTCAGCTCTCACACCAAAACCTTGGGTTCCAACCTTCTTCAATCCAATTCAATCTCCTTCCATCACCGCAAATGCATATCTCCAAATCCGAAAATCTCTTTGAAAAACTGCCCGGATGCGGGTAGCGGAGAGAGATCCGTTATCAAATATTATTATTATAACGAGTAAAGATACACACAATGCATCATCCCCTGGAACCAGTCAATTCCACTTGAATTTCCACTTGTGACTATACTACTCACCACCACAACTACCCGCAAATCCTCCACTTTTGGCCTCCAAACCGAAACCGGGAAACCGTGTATCTCCAAATGCCCGCATATATTTTCTTGCACTGTTTGCCCTGCTCCTGTGTAATCCGAGAGCCTCCACTTTTATCGAATTGATTCTCCAGATTAACACGTTATACACACACATTCTTGTATTCTGTGTCTTTCTTCCCCTACCTCAACTCGCTTGTAATCTCTTCCACACTGTCACTTTCCCCCAAAGAGCATTTAACAAGACGAGTTATACAGTTATTATGGACTTGCTTTGTTTTCAAAGGTACCGAAGAGTAGCAGCCTCAAACAAATCCAGGAAGACCACTTGCGCAGGCAATAAATTATACGCCAAGAGCGCCCTCACCACCACCGCGCTTCAACCGGAAGTGTTGAAAAATTGAGCGAATCGGGTTTCTCCCATAACTCTAAAGCCCTTGAAGAATTCTTGTTGTTTGGAAAACTCATCATCATAGCAGCAGCAGCAACAGCAACTATAACAAGTTCACAGAACAGAGGTTTCGAATACGAGACCTCAAGGCAACCCCATTTTACAGTATGGAAATTCCACAAGGGCTCACTTGCGCTCTCATAGTCAGACTTATGAGTGGAAACGTGTACAAGTGCTGGTTTTTACGATAGGCCTGAAGTACACAAGACCTCCAGAAGAAGATAGCAATAAGCTTTTGCTGTGCACTTTCAAGTGTGTGTATGTGTATCTAACAAGGGGATGATTTGTCAGAAACCTTCCTTAATCCTAGCCGATAATGCCAGTCAGTCGGGGAACTGGAAAAGGCTCTCGCTAACAGACGACACGTACTTTGTATGTACAGTTTGTTCTTTTAAATACATGGATTTTGGGGCTCTTTGCACAGCAAAAATTAAATGTTAACCGGTTTTTATCCGAACCGCGAAAAGCCCCGACATCAGCGTCCCAAGAATCTGATTGACTGTGAGCTTGCGGGATTCGGCAAGTGGGAGGCGCTAAATTCGGGGGCGGGGACGCTATACTGTTTCCATTGTCTGGAAGCAGGAAATACAAGAAGAGAAAGGAGAGCAAAACAAGCTACCCGATTTCGGTTATTTCCATCAACGCGTTCACTCTTCTTCCCACTACTATTCGCCTCTTGAACATTGTTTGCCGAAAAGATTTGCGGGCATAAATCCGTCCTAATGGAAGTGGTTTCCTTGATGGTCCCCTTGACAAGATCCCAAAGAAAATTGAAAATTATCGCCAAAGTACACACACACACATAGGCAGAGAGTTCGAGAAACAAGATTCTTGCTTCGAAGCCCAATTTGTGGTATCAAGTTGCCCATACTCGCCCACACTCTTTTTTGAAGCCTAGGCTCTTGTTGACGCTCCCCGATATTTAAAAGCTCATAAACACTTTTGGTGCCGAAACTTGATCTTTTACAAAACGCTCTCATTCTATACAACCAAGAGGAAGAAGAAGAAGAAACACATGAGAAATGATAAAGTTGCCAATTTTTTGCTCCCAGCAGCCCCGTTTGAATTTTGACAGTCGTAAAGTCCAACTTGTTTTATGACGCCACAACTCACTACACAACATAATAAAAACATGGTTATAGGGAACCTTCTCTTTGAAATGAACAGAAACCAGCATGGAATTCAACGTTACTTGACATTGCCACCACCAAAGATTGTGGCCACTTTTGGGATCGTCTCCTAGAGCTCTTTGCTAGACTGGAGACAAAACATTCATGTATTTCAGTTTGTTAGATACATTCCTTATATACTTACTGCCCTGTATACGTTGTGAAGGAAGTGATTTGTCGCCGGGATTACAGGCTCTATCAGTGGGACAGAATGTAAACAGTGGAGCTCCGCCGCCGATTCCGAAGCTCTTGGCCATCTTCTAACGCCTTGAATATAACGTGAGAAACTAGATAATACAATTTCCAACGTCTCCTTCATCCTCCGTCTAAAAACGCAACCAAGGATCAAGGTCAGAGGTGGCGCTGCTATCGCCTCTGCAACCGGAAACCGCGCCGCGCTCTGACCTCCCGCCGCCAAGCCTCCTCCTGGGAAGGTGTGGAGTATTAATAATAATTCGTATGGTTAATTGATAGGAATCACGCTCTTTCATTCATGATTTCACCAAACATTCTTATCCACATTCTTGAGACTCCTTTGCTACGTCTCAAAAGGTTCTTCTGGAGGTCTCGGATGATGCGAAAAATATTCGCCAAAAGGGATACCGCCAAACACCTGCAGTTGAACATGATGAGCGGCGCGGCCCCTTTGTCCAATTGAACAAGACATTTTACCAATACTTTTATAATTTCTCCATAAACAGGTCCTTAAGGAACCGTGTAAAAGCCCAACGTATAACATTATGGAGGAAGTACGGGCTTTACAGATTAATCAAGGAGTCAAAATCCCATTTACGACCTCGAGTTCTCTCTCAGGGCCTTCTTTCTTAAATCTTGTTGCCTCAAGTGCAAGTGTGCTAGACCTGAGGACCTCGCCGTGGTCAATTAGCCATGGTAATAATATATATACTTTATACATGTATATAAAATTCCCTTGAATAGTAAAGACATTATGAGGAAACGTAAAAGGAATACTCGTCTTCAACATATGATTAGGCGGGGGTGAGAGCTGAGGACCATTTGATGAATGAATGCGCCGCGCGGCGCGGCGCGCATGAATGGACTTTTAAAATGCTCGTATATTAAATGGCTCAACCCTTTATCGAACCTTGCTTCTTTTTCTTGGTGTATCAAATGACAATGTGGCTAATTTCCCCAACCTTATATCTTATTTTCCCACCATATATAACTTTCGCTCCCAAGTTTTAACTTGGCTGTCTCTGAAGTCAACATTTGAAGCGGAGGAGACTTTTCGCCCTTTATTTACGCATGATGTCTGCAAACTTGGAGCAATTAAATACACTGAAATAATATCGGACTTGAGTTGAGCGTTAAGCGAAACATTCACAAGCTTTTAAACGTAAGTTCTATAGGGCTGGGAAGATTTTTGTGCTTGTCAATTTTTGGATCTTGACACTTTGCTATATACGTATATATAATACGCGTAAAGTTGAAACTAACATGAGCTTGCATATCCTGTGGCCGCTAATGCGTTGATGATGAATTTCAACTAAAACTTTTAGACATGACCTCAACTCATGGGAATACATCGGAAACGGATGCAAGAAGCGGATTATAAAAAGGTTAGCTTTGAACGTATGACCAACAACAATAGATTCACGTCTAACAAGGATAACAATGCGTGTTTTGTCGGCCTTTATGATGGTCGTAGTACTAAAAAGCAATTCGAGGGATCTCAAATCCAAGAGAGTCTAGAAGCCCACAAAGGCCCTTGAAAATATATGGACCGAAGTATTTCTATATGCTGTACAAATGGGGCTATCAGAGATCCGGGGAGATACATTCAGAATATGCAGGGAAAGAAGCTACATGAGCAAAACATTCGTGATTTTGTGCTAACGAAGCCAATTTTGAAGTGTGCCAATTATTTTAGATCAACGCCTCTCCAACGGGGTCTCAACGGGAGGTCTTCAGTGGGATCATCATTTGGATCTTTTGGTCTTGTGTATTACATGCATTTCGCTCTTTGGCTATTTCGAATACATATTTGTGAATGTCAAACAAGCATATTATTTGGGCTCCATGTCCCAACTGACAGCTAAACGAAGGCGGCGAGCGGCTGAAGTGCGCGGCGAGGCCGCGCTCGCCGCACGCGCGATTCAAGTGCTCCGGTGCGCTGACTGCGCCCTAATAACAACTACACAATAGCCTGAAGACAAGGCTTCATTTCCTTTGTGTACTTTTTAATTGCTCTGCCTCTTATAATTGGCGAGGGCGGGGGCCGTGGGCGCTTAATGGGCATCAGAGCCTTGCTGAGCCGGCCGGGCAACCGGGGCGAGGCGAGAAACTTTTTGAATCCGAAACCTCCGGGATTCAATAATAATCAATGAAGTTGGAATTTCGTGTCAACTTCCCAAATATTCATGGTCACACAGCTGTTCTTTACTTGAGACTGCTGGAGACTTGAAACGCGGAAACGTGACCTTTGCTGCTTAATCCGAAGCCCGCCTCAAACTGTGTGTGTTTATGTATGATGACGATGACGTTTAGTGATTTACGAGCTGGTGCGTGCAGATTGCAGAAAAGTTGTGTATCAAACTAATGGCCACCGAAGCACGTACTTTTCTTGTTCTTCTTCTTCTTTCTCCAGAACCTTATTACTGGGGGCACCGCCGAAGCGCGTACACTGGAACGTGTCATTTAACTCATTTCGGATCGAACGTGAGAAACTGGACTATCTATGAATCCGAAGGATTGTGCGGAATTCCACATGCACTTTTGCCAATTCTGTGATCGAGATTATGGCACGTAGGATTTTTGGGCAAAAGTTCCGTCTTGAAAATAAATACTCTCAAAGGTAGGTGCATTATCGATGATAATGCATCGAAATGCAATTTCCGAACGTGGTAAATTAGTTATAAAAGTTTAGCAACAAGAACGAACCGTCAGGAAAAACGTGTCTCATTCGAAGGTAGCTTGTTGTCAGCCGAATCACGGACGCTTTGTCGAGTTGTGACGTAATGGCCGATGGGAGCGGTAGAAGCCGCGCTAGTTCCAGGAATTCGGCGTTTTCTTTTTCGCGCCGGCTTCGCGCAGCGTTCTTGCTCTTTTCCTTCATTTTGACGAGTAACTTGACTTGACTTAATCTCAGGATCTGTAATGGACAGGTCAAGAAATCACAATCTCACTAAAACGTCACTATAAGTTACACCAGTATATATTTTACGGATCTTAAAAACAACACATTTTTAACGTTGCCAAAACTTGCCGCTCGAGACACGCTCTATAACTTTTAACGGATTCGCTAACTGCTGATTTCTCGTGTCTTCACTTGGATGCACTTAACGAAAGTGAAAAAAGTCTCGGCTGTGTACTTACATGTACGTGAGAATTTGAATCTTGCAAGGAAATTAGCCGCACCAAGCGCCCATTCCCTGGCTGAGGTACGTACGTACAAAGACTGGGAGAGAGCAAAACTCAATGGGGAAAAGCCTTGTCAGCGAAGCCAAGGAAATTCCAATTGGTCCTACAGATTCAGTAGAGGTCCACCCCAGACATGTAATTTCATAGGAGATGAGAAAGCGGAGGCTCCGCCTCCGCCCCATCGACCGCCCACTCGGCGACGTTGAAACTTGTATCGGTCCATCGGATCGTTGGTTTATACGGTGGCGTTGTTGTGTAATATATTGCCGTATATAAATTGACGGATTCAAAAGAGAAGAACCTAGAAGAAAAGATGGTCGACGTCTTTGCTGAGTAAATTATGGCCGGGCATACTTGTAATACTTGTAAACGGTAGCCCAGG
>JAQGBJ010001096.1:0-26817 GCA_034698345.1 Sphaeridia pumilis | reverse complement strand
TGAGCAGCCTGCATCAACTTCGAAGGCGAAACTTCAGGGTGATTAAATGCCAAAAACTCGTCAACAGTCAGAAAATTTGGGTCGTTTTGAGCTGATTCCGACCAGCGAGCTGCCAAGGCAGCAATGTCCACTAGAATCATATTTCCATAATTAATGTTCCACTTCCCTTAATTCATTGCTGAAATAAAATTAACTCATATTTCAATTCTATTTTCCGTACCTCTGATTCCTTTTGGTAGTTGTTTGAAGAACGTCTTGTTCTGCAACTTTTCCCCGGTGATTTTCGGTCCATTGTACTTGATTCGATGAAGATGGAACTGAAGATATTCATCCCATTCAACTCGGCCTAATAGCAGTCAAATCAAAATTTTAATTAATTAAACAATCAAAATCACAACAAAAAAGCAAAAAATCTAAAATCATTAGCAACATTTTTAAATTTTCTACTGCCTGCCTGCAAAATATCAAAAAGCTGCATGAAGAAAACCAAAACACAAATTTTCTCATCCGCTCCACCGAGTACGCTCTTCTCCCGCTAGATGGCGCGCAGTTTTGTTTACGTTTTGCTCTTCTCCGCTAAACTGCGTAAGATTTGTAAACAATGAACGTTTCTCACCGTTTCTCGGTCCCGTATCAATAGAAAAGAACGCTCCAAAATTCTTCTGTACCGCTTCGGCAAAATGATCTTTGACCTTCCTATTTATCAGCTTTGAAATTTCCGCCTGTGATAATTTCTCGTCGTTATTCACGTCCGCCCTGCATAAAAAGCCATCAACAGGTCAATTAATGAACACTCGCCCATTTTGTCACACAACTTTTGCATCTATCAATATAAGCAAGCTTTAATTGACATCCACTTACCTGGCGAACATTCTCATTACATTCTCAACAACACTCGCATTCGCCACCTTATCTGCAATATCCGGCTTTTTCAAGTTTTTGTACCGTTTCTCCTCCTCACTGATTACATTATCCTCACTTTTGACACTATCAGCACGACCCGCTTCAACTTCCCCCTTCCTACTATTCACCAACAACGCTTCGCCTTTGAACTCATGGACACCCTTCACCTTTGGTGACACTGGCCGATAATGTTCCGACACGCTTTTCCTCCTCCCCACTTCCTTCTCCCTGATGACATTATCTCCTCTACCACCGGCACTACCAGTCAGCAGCGAATTGACCACCAACAGACATATAATTGACAGCGCCAAAAGCGCTACTATTGTCCTCGGCGACGCTGGCACTTTGCGTAACACGCGGATCAGGATCGTGCCAAAAGACAGCGACGAGGTACTACTGCTACGGCCACGGGCCATTGAATCGGCTGAACGGGTAGACGGATCCGATTTTGCACAGCCTTTTGGTTAAAAGAAGAGGTCGTTCGTTATTCTACACAAAAACCGACAATCACGGAATAGCAATCAATTGTGATTACGGATTGCAAAAAGTTGATGTTCACTTCACGAACAGTCTTCATCTTGTGCCTGATTACAGGTATTTCCGCGAAGGAGTAGATGGTCAGCCGCTATGCTTTTGGCAAATTATTTTAATCCGCGCTCACACAGGAAATCAGCTTATTTTGCAAGTCACAGGAGTATATAGTCAGCAAGAAGACGAGAAAAGATGAAATATTTATAATCCTCAGCGGAAATTTTCAGCACGGTAATTACACGGGTTGGTTCGGTCAAGAAGTTGAGAAACTGTGAAAGGTTAACGTTGAAAGCAAAGGAGCACCAGCAGCGTTAACTTGAATTATCTCCACTTTTTGAAAAACTGAGGTTGCATGAAGCGTGAACGGTTTGGGAGATTGTTTCTCTTGTAATATTCACCAAACAGCACTGACTCAACTTGATGAATTGCCAAGATTATCATATGTACACCGGATATAAAGTTGAACAAGTTTCGTAATAAGGCGTTGTTGTTGTTGTTCCTGCAACGTTCAGCCGGCAACTGATTTAACAAGCCGTGGGCCAACAAGCTTTAAGAAAAGATTGGTGCATGTGCGAAAGTCAACAACTCGAGGGGAAAAAAGAGTTTGCCATTTTTAAGCGGCGAGACTGTGGTAACAATGTAACGGCAGCTTTGCCAATTGTCTCTCACAGTTCGCCAGTTAGATAGATCAACAAGAAGAAGAAGATGAGATGCAAACGAAATCAGTGGTTAAAGGTAGACGATGATGCAGTTTAACGAAACAAGGTGTCAGTTTCGGAACGATGAGACAATGCTCAAGTGGAGTTGAAAATGCATTGTTTAAAATAATACATGTTGCCATGGATGAGGTTGCTAAAAGAAACAATTCACACGGTAAGTTAGAGAGGCTCTTCAGGGGTTCGATGGGCGGGGTTAAAGGAAAGGGTTGCAGCAGGAAATGACACTTGATTCACTGCATTAAAGGGAATCATAAAGTGATCGAAGGATGAACAATCAGGTCAGCCCTTCACTTTCGTAGGATATCAGGCGCCTCAAGATCAAAAGCCTTTTAAATGTACTTTTAATGGGAAAAGTTGAGTTGTAAGTCAACGATGGGAAGATGAGAGAGAAATCGAAGAAATGGGTCAGGATTGTGGAGAAGGGCGATAAGGAGTTAAGGAAGCAAGGGCTAAAGGCAACAATGGCGAAGGACAGTTGCGCGTCGCGCCATCTGTCGGAAGATGCGGATAACTCTTACGTTTTCTTCTTTGTTTCCAAGGGCCCATGTTGTGTCCCAGGTAGATTTTAGGGTACAGTTTGGGCAGAAAGCCATTGAACAAAGTAAAAACTCTATGATTTATGTTTTCGCGTTGCTGGTGCAATGCAGTGCAGGGCTTCAACGGTTTTTGGACAAGAGATGAAACTCGATGGTTTTTCTCTATGACTCTAGAAGAACTCTGCTACTATACGGGTTACCCTTACCCGTGGTAGCATCTTGGGGGAGCAGTCAGTCGGATTTTAGCTTTCTACACGGACGTAGGCTCAGCTATTGCTTCTAGGAGCAACTTGAACGATTCAACCTGCGACCTGCGTTAGTAACTGTTGTGGTCTATTGACAAGCGCGAGTGTTCTAAAGTGTACTTGAAGTACCCATATTCTGGTTGGAACAAAACATTGAATACTTGTCCAAAGACTATTAGAATTTTGTGCAGTTGGGAAACTAAACTTTGAAGGATATTCGCAACAAGTTCCAAATCCAAGATCGAAAAAGAGGAACTTGACCAAAACAAACACATGTTTCTGGACAGAAGGTAAGAACATAATTCGAAGATGTTAAACAGCAATGAGTTCCAGTTATAGATTAATTTTAAAATAGCCAGGGATTCTTAAAACGTTTCTGGACCCATTAATTTTTGGTTTTTGAGCTAAAAGGCTATTTTTGGTTTTTGAACCAAATAATATTCGAAAGCTCAATCCTGTTAAATTGATCTTCTTTGGAGCCTGATAATGTAACTTTTATAAAATATCAAATCCCATAATCCAGAAGCAAAAGCGAGTGAACACAGAACCTGGAGCAGAGGTTGAATATGAAACTGGAAATTGTGATTGGTTTCGAATGCGTCTGACATTATTTATGCCCGTTCGGTATTCATGTCAGTGGCAGTAATTGTAAATCTTGAATAAGACTTTTCCTATTGGCAGGGACTATGCGTTAAAGATACATGACATTTTTCGGGAGAATAACGTATGGTTACAGTCGGTTCTACTTTCAATGATCGTTTTTCCATTGAGTGCGCTTCAGCCAAAACCCGGCAACTCGGCAATAGACAGCTCTCCAGCAAAAGTAGATTCCATAAAACGGATAAGGCGCCCTGCAGTATAATATTTCTCCGTGTATTTCCCCTCGGCTGTCAATACTCTAATGGCTCTTCGTCTCATCGCTGGAGAAAGTCATTTCAGCGATAAGCTCGCTTCGCACTTATTAGAAGGCACAGCAGGACTCAAACTGCTCAAGCGTTCAACAACCAACAGTTTATGATGGCGTCTAACAAGTTTTCGCACTTGTTAGTAACCGATTAGCACCGGCTGAGCTATGAGAGGAAACCAGATGGTCCAGAAATTATTTGCGAGAGACACAGTTTCGAATTTCAAACACCTGCCGGGTGAAATATGACGCGAGTTTGGGAATTGGCAGGACCAGCAGGAGCTTTATAGAATCTTAAGGCGGAAAAGCTAAAATGACAATATGACAACAAGCAATTTCCATATACGACAAAAAGCGTTTGCTAAGCTAAATGTAAAGAAGCTAACAGAAACAGAAGCGCTTTTTCAAAAAAGATACGACCGAACGGACACTGAGTTGACATGTTGAAAAAATGAAAAGAAACAATATTAGCGGTAGCGATGCGAGCGAAATTTATCTCCTTCACGCTTCATGCTGTTGACATATGCGAAGACGCTGCTGGTGCCGACGCTTCGTTTAGTTCTTTACGTTACATGAATGCCGCCGGTGGACTTTTTTCAGCAAATAGTTACTGAATCTGGCAGCGCGGTTCCATGTATCGGATAAACACAAAACTTAACGAAAAACGACCAAGTGTTTTTGTAGCTTTAACGTTTTTGTAAAGAATTATTAGGCATATTGGCGTTTATCAAAGAAAAAATTATAAACGTTCTGAAAGCTAACATGAACAAAGATGCGCTCGGTGGAGATGAAGATGCGTAACGGGCAATCATAGAGTAATGTTAAACTTGATGGAGCATTAGAACCGCGGAGGGAAAATTAGGAGATCCGGGAGATTTGAACGCTCGCTTGGCTGCCTGAAAACCAAAATGAAAACAACACTTCGCGGAAAATCGAGTGTTTGCATTAATCAGTTGAAAAATATACACTTTTGTGCAAAAATTTTGTCGGTTGTGTCAGGTCAAGGTCATTAGTTGACCAAACATTGTGCAAATTGAATCAGTTGTGACTGGAAAGGGTAAAACGGAAGACTTGCAGACGTCTGCAAAATTAACTGACGTTGTCGGCAATTTATGTCACGAACAATTTAATGTAATTAGCCATTGTTTTCCTTGTGGTAATTTGTGTAAATTGTCTGGATAAATTGTACGTGTCTGTTTTGGTGGTTCATTTTCGAAATGGGTAACTGGAACACAAAAAGCAGTACGTGCCTTCAAGAAGTGAACTGTGTTCCATCAGATTTGTGTGTCTCAGCAGGATTTCGCGGATGTGATGCAATTAACTGGGACCGGAAAAGAAGGAAATTGTTGGGAATAGACAAATTAGAGGTTCTGTTTCCCGGTGGCTGAAATGGAGCGGAAGAAGAGAGCTGTAAAGTGGACGAAATGGTTCAGATTCAAAGTTTATTGTTGTTGATTTGTCCACTATCTCATTCCGTCAGTGTTGGAAGAGGAAGAGCTCCAGAATTTAAGACAGAGCCTGGAAAATGTGTAAAGTAAGTGCCCGTTTCCGGCTCAGTTTTCCTTGGGAGAAGGAAGCTGTGGTTTGCTGTTATGGTTTAATTAATACGAGGGTAGTAATTTTGTAATGTTGTTGTAAACGTCAAAAGAAGAGGGGGATATCTTGATTGTTTTCTTGAAAGATTTAGGATCGTGTTTGTTTTTAGTATGAAGATCCGCAGTGATGTTATTCTGTTATGATGGCTCAAGAAAAGCTGTTGTGTCTTTTAGCTGGGAAACTGAAGAAGTAGTGTAAACAATGTGAATTTTTTGGTTGTGATTCTAATGTTTATGTTTGGGATTTTTCACAGGAGAGCTTTTTAAGAGCCGTGTCAATGGGTTAACGTCGAAGTGGTGCAGGACCAAGCTTGATTCAGCCAGTGCAGTCCGTGACCGGATGGATCTTTTCCCGTTGATTCCGTGCCATGTGATGGCTTCCGAGATTTGAAGTAGCAGAACCACAAGGAACGTTTGTGTGAAAACCCTGAAGGAAATTCTGCCGTTATTATACGAGCTCAAGTTCCCAAGTTGATGTTAATGTTAAAGCCAGCCCCTTTCTTGGTTGAAAACTGGATCAGATGTACAGGCTACTACAAGAAGAAGAGAAATATCATCATCAACATTTGTAAGAGACACATTGGATTTTATGTGGATGTCGTGCTGAGTATATGGTTCAGTCGTTGTCGGACTGAGACAGGATTCAGTTATATTTTGTCTTGTTGTTATTGCATGAAGACAGAACAAGTCTGATGGAACCGCCGCAGCAGCGTCGGATGGCGACAAGTTCATGACGGCTGAAGCAAGAAGAATTGAAGAATAGCAACCTCTACGCAGTTTACTATTACTACCAGAAGCAAGTGGCGTTCAACAGTGCGTGGACTAGTGCCTGCCTGGTGGCAGTGATGGATTCAAGATTAACGTGTTTGAAATTCAGTTTGCTGCTTAACGTTAGAACGGGTTAGAAACCGAAGCTACACGAAATATTCGAAATATACTGCCGAAGATACAACAAGAGTGAAGCAAGGACCAGAATTACACAAAAACCGCATTCGAAACCGACTGGGACTGCTGTTTGTTAGCGCACCGCAATTGATTGATGGGGTTGAATCCAAGAGGGTGGAAAACAGGAGCAAGCTAGCGACAATCTACTGCTGGTGGTTGGCTCAAGTGTATTGCAAAAGCTTTCTAACTGCTGAGAACACGGGAATTTAACCGCAGGACTCGCGAGCCCCTTCGCCAGTGATGATCAAGTACGCCTCAACGACCATTGACTTGTGTTGAACGAAGATTGATGTTCGTCGATAATCAACCGGAAGCTACTGTAGCACGTGGTCATGTTTTGATTGACACTCTTTGCTACGTTAGTGGCTGACCCTTCATTAATTTCCTCGAACCAATTATACAAGACAATCAAGAGGAAACGCCAGTAGTTCAAGTACGAAAAGACCGAGAAGGCCGACCAAAATGGCGTCTACACTCACACCGCTCGGCGTATGCTGGGCGATACTATCGGTGGTGGCAGCAGTGTCTGCTTGTTGCGGTTTCTACTTGCCTTTCTGGATTCAGGTAAGCAAACTCTGCCTACGTGTCTCACTCACTTCCTGGTGAAAATTCCGCAACTTTCCATGTTGCAAAAGACCTAAAGTCTAGGGAATAGCCCCGATGCTATTTGAATTGCATGAAGTTGCTAGCTATGCTATTGCCTTTGAGTAATGAATTACCGTCGAAATTGTGGGTACCAGTATCGCTCCTAGCGCTTTGAGTACTTGGCCAAAGACATTTACAGTTGATAACAGAGATATTGTCTAGTGCTGGAGGAATTTATCGCGGAATTTGGTATGCTAACGAAAGCGAATAATAACGTTAAGGAACGTCGTTGTCTCTGTGAATATTGGCAGAAGGTCAACAACAAGTACAACGGGGCACGGGTTGCTCTACAACATTGCAAGAATGTTAATGAACGTCAGAATAGACAAGACTAATGGGCATTTGATGCCAATGAAATTCTCGTTTAGGGCAAGGACCAAGCTATTCAGCTATTCATAAAACTTTGGAGTTTACATTTGGCTTGAACGACGTTGAATTTTACCGACATGTTCGCCATTTCATCAAGTTTTGGATTTAAATTCAACAACAATAGCTGTAGACCTAAGAAGCTGTAAAAATACTACGTAATTCTCAACTGTGGCTCTTTGAACTCTGGGATTCGTCAATTCGTCATCCTTTGCGATTAACTTAATTGATCAAAATCAACTGGATCAAACCTCTTTTAATTCAACTTGGCAGGCAGTTCATGACATCATGACAAAATGACAAGCAAATTACACGTGTGAGTATGCCATTTCGGAATTTCTGTTCCAACGGTTTTGCAATGGATTCACAAATTGTTGCTGCAAACTTACTTCCGTGTTTAAGGTTCTCTGAGGCAGTCACAGCCTTTGTTCCTTGCTTGACAAAAGGAGCCGCAAAATCTCGGGACTTATCATTAAAAATGTATTCCATTCTTTGTCCGTGTCTTTCATCTTGCTTCTATATGCTGCTGACAGACTAATGGAAGTGAAACAGGATTACCGGATTGCGGTTGGCTGAAAGAAAGAGACTGTCGCCAGCGTCAGCGTTCTTCATGAACGCTTTTTGTTCTTGACAAAAGCTTATGAAAATGTATCTCGTGTAATCTAAAAGGACGGATTTTGCATTATGTAACTGTATAACACGGGATAGCTTTTTTGGCGTGTAAAGTAAAGGCTATTTGTACTAGTCAAGGTTGTTGATTTACATTAGAATTGGATGAGAGTTTCAGGAAGTGTAAAGGTACCGGTTTTAAATTTCATTCGCACAGTAAGCCACTGAACCAGGTTCCAGAACATCAATCTTCATTCTGCCTGCCTACAAATGTGTCTGTATTATTTACAGCTTACAGCTTGGATTTTGTTGTAAATTAAATTTATATGCTTGGAATTTTTGCCCGTGGTTTTAGACTGTGGTTGCGAGAAAGAGTTGGATGAGGAAATAGAATATTGCTGGAGTTGCCGTTTGTTTGCATTATAGATCAGCCGGTGAATTAATAAAGATTTATGGAAGCTAATGATGTGAATGTAATCTGATAAGGAGGCAAGTGAAGAAATGTGTGTGATGTAGATACATGAAGGAGTCAAGGTATATGATTTCATAATTCACATAACATATACATGATTCCAAGTCTAATTAAGATAACATAGGATGGCTGTTAGATTTCGTTGGGTAGGTGAGGTAGCTAATTTCATTAGCTGTGATAGATTTTCACGTCGAGTAATATTGACTCGTGTTGTTTGTTACTATGACATAGTGGAAAGCGTTGCCAATGTGCGAATTGGATTTGATAGTGTTCTGGGTTTGTTAATAGCGAGCGAAGTCGTTTAGTTTTGTGTCTATTGTTTGCAGCTGAACATTTACTCCGATAGGAGCAGTATCAGAAGCGGGTGGATGTATACGGGACGATATGTGTGGGTGAGCTAAGTGATTGACTTTCATTCCGAAAAATCCGGACATGGACATGGACATGGACATAATCATTCATTTTTGAACTTCGTAAATCCGGACATACTCTGTCCATGTCCGATATCTGGCCGGACATGGAAGTGGACATACTTTGGACATGCGGACATGTTCGAAAGTTAATTTTCTTTAAAATGCTGCAAAAACACGTCCAAACCTTAAAAAATCGCTAAAATTTCCTATACTGAATCCTATTCAATGGAAAATTGTGTAGCCAAAGTTTAAATTGATTGTAAATGCACGTTAATTAATGTTAATTAATTAATTGTTGATTAATTTTTTAAATTAATTTAATGTTTACTAGTTCAAACAAGTTGGGAGCAACAAGGCAACTGACTTTTCATTAAAAATCTAAATTATTTGGCGAAAAATATAAGAAAAAATACGCAAGTATGTCCAAAATATGTCCGACCATTCCGGACATGCAAAAAATCACTCCGGACAGAAACGTGGACATGGACATGCATGTCCCAAAATTTGCCCGGACATGGACATGCATTTTGCATGTCCATGTCCATGTCCACCATGTCCGGACATGGACAGATGTCAATCTCTAGAGCTAATAAATTGAAGTTGTTTATAGATGGAAGGTATGGAGAACGATAAAAATTATGGCAGCAGCAGTAGCACAAATGCTCCATGTTTGTAAGTACCTCGTAGTAGAGTAGCTAAATAGCAGTATTCTAGGACTAGGATACGAACTAGGAAGCTGGTCGCTAACGATATTAAATGGGTAGGAGAATATAAATCAAAGTTTATTATATGGTCCTGTATATAGTAATGGTTTAATGCCTATTAGGCACATTCCCTCTGTCGCAGGGTGTGAGTTGTGAGAGTGTGTTGGCTAATGGTTCTCGATATCGCTTACAGCCATTAGTCTTTCAAAAGCTTCTAGCTTTACTAGCTGCTGAGCTAAAGTCGTAGTGATTAGGATTTTTAGCAAGTACCACCAAGCACCAAACCTGGATATCTTCTATCATTAAAACATGTCCAGTGGGTTAGTAGTTGGAAATATAGCTTTCAAAAATGAAGGATTAACAGGGCCTTTTGGTCGTTTTAATGGCTGTTGCTAGCGGCTAATCGGATGTAGGAGCGCTTAACGGTTCGTTATCGCTGGCGACACTTGTTCCAGAAGCTGGAAGATTGTCAAACGATCAAGGTTGTTGCAATTTTACCGTTTGGGTTTCCTTGTTGTACGTTGAATTGGGCTGAAGCTTGGGACTGTTTGGTCCCGTTAGGCGACCTTGAGGGCCCAACGAAGGGCTCCTTTTGATGAGAACAAGCATTGGAAGTGTATAGGTTCATTTTGAGGACAAGTCCAGCTGCTGTAATATACACAAAGGTTTATTTCCTTTGTGAATTTTGGTAAACATACATTTAGGGCAAGTGAGCATTCAGTAGAGAACTCATGTATTTGGAAGGTAAATGATGCATGGGGAAAAACATGGAGTTTCATCAAAGAGAGAGCTCTTTGGATATTGTTGTTGACTGTTGTTGTTGTTGCTGTTTGCCTGGGAGATTTTGTGTGCTGATACATTTGCTCTGATTACGTTAGATTTACCCAATTGGTTTGGTTGCTTTTTTGTAGCAGAGAATGGTATCGCCAGAAGAAGCGCCGGCTAAATTCGCAAGTTTTTATACTGGAACTGGATGGTTGAAACCTGGAACTATCTAATGAATCCCTTGCTGTTTTTGGTTGTGGAACAATCGGGCGGAATTTCTTTTGCGAATTTCTAGTGCCAAGATACGTGTATTTGTGTTTCAGCTTGAGCACAAAGAAACGGAATCCATATTCCCTATGTCCATGAAACTCATGCTGATCCAGACATATTGCGAACCTTTTAAATGCAGTTTTGAAAAGCTGGATATAGATATTCAGGCAGTCAGAATTCATTATGATGGAGAAATATATACATGTATTGAACGCTTTCAAAGAATTCTGCAGTTTCAAAGAATTTATTTGCAAAAGTTTATGCATGTACTTGTAGTACTTGAGCTCTTTTGTACGACATGAATTCATCAATTCTGCTTAATGGTAATCCCTGGAAGCCTGGACAGAATTCATGTCATCTCATTATGAATGGTGTAGAATCAATATTTTGCCGTTCACTTTCACCATGTACTACAGTAAGTACATAATGTTACGAAGCTGAAAAGGACTTATGCGTTTTTGCTCCGAGAAATTCATTGAAGCGTGTATTTGACGAGAGACTTGTCTATCATCAAGTGTTGGCTGGAGAAAGTAGAATCAAGAAATGAAAAGACTCTTCTGTGTGTATAATGTATATATATGAGAATTAAGTCGTAAATGACATTCCAGTGGCATTTGGTCACGAATCCAGTAGTCAGTAAATACTGTAAAGCCGGAAGGACGAAGAGGTTCGTTCGTATGGAATATGTGTGATGACAAGTGTGTTTGTTGAGCGTCTGTTCCAGCGGGCGCTGCAGGACATGTCTGTGCTAAACTTTCGGAGAGACGTGGGTAAACAGCGTGTTTTTTGTGGCGTCAGGGAAGTTGGTGGCGACGACGTATGTATTAGTTAATGGTTGTAGGTTATGTAATCCAGAAAAGAAGAAAGTTGCTTCAGGTTTATATATAGGGTGTGCAGTTGGGTGAAATCTCGGTTGGATTGTAAAATGTTGTATATGTATTTGGATATGTTGTAGTTGTGGTTAGGAGTGAATAACGTTGAAATATATGTACTTGGAGAAATACAATGCGGCAATTGTATGAGAGGGTATGCAGCTGAAGAAATGCCTCGGCAGCGGCCATTCGGAAGTACATGTGGTGAGACTTGGATGGCTGAATTGGCGGATTTTGTGGAGGTAAACGTGCATAAGGGGAATGAGTTGCTACTGGACTGACGAAACTGACGAGTGACTTTGAAAAGATTGTTGTGAATGTATACGTAGAAAGTTGGCAGTAAAGGAATTTTTGCAAGCGATAGAAATTCCAATGTGGGTCCAAATAATCGTTATATTTTGGAGTCCAGAGGAATCGAGGCGAATTTTATGAGAAATGGGGCGAGTGAAATATGACGCTTTCACCAGCGCTTTGAAGCAATTCATTTCCGTCGTTCCAGAAGAGGATATTGTGAACGTAATTGATACTAATTTGATGAAATAGAGGAAGGAAAGGACAAGAGAGGAATGTGCGAAAAGTTTTTGGAATGTGATGAGACATGGAGAAAGTTGATGAGAATTGGCAAAATGCGACATGATTCTTGGGTTTCTTGGACTGACCTTTTGAAGAAGAAATACTTGAGAGAAGTAAGTGAAAGAGTTGCGAAATGTGAGGAGAAAGTTGCAGTTTTTATGCTGCTTGAAATAGCTGTAGGCGTTGTTTGGATTACTAAGTTGAAATATAAGAATATGAGAAGAAACGAGCTTGAAAATTTTAGTAAGTGGTCATGTTAGAGTCATGTGACAGTCAAGTGTTCAAAGGGTTAAATTTCTTGGTTCTTTGGAGGAGAAAGTTTAGATGACTGGACAAAGTTTGAAGAAAGATTTAACTAGATTCTAGAAATTTATATATATTTGTATGAATGTGTACGGGAGAATCTGGGCTGTCGAGGAAATTTTGTGGCTTCTTTCCGAGACTTGTGACTTTTCGTTGGGAAACTTTTCAAACTGACGACTCGACCAGCCGAGCTAAAGCAAGGCAAACATGAGGGATGACAACAACTTTTACGAATGTTACATAAGCTTTAGTGCGGCAAACATTGAAAATGCGGTTGAAATCTGTGGACGGTTTCCACCGAAACTTTTTGAAATGGAAAGAAATGTCCGCTTCCGCATGTGTTATTATGTGGTTTCGCTTTTAATTTGTTGGGCCGTTGGCGTTTAATTGAATTCCAGGCTCGTTTTCATGATCCGTCAAATGGAAATGTAGCCAAGCGACCGACAGTTTGTCTGTATGCTTTTGTAGTTTTGTTTGCAGAGATACGTGTGTGGTGGAATTCTACGCTTTTGAGATAAAATGTACATGTGTTTTCACTTTGTGAAAAAGATAAAAGAGCGGGTGATTGGATGGAGAATCTTTGTTCCGAATCAGCGACGGCTTTTTACGAGCTAATGTTAATGATAGTGTTTGAAGAGATTGTGGAAATTGATGCATATAAGCTGGATGAGCAGATCGAAATATATTTTGCTTTGCAGTCGTGTGGAATGAGTGAGTAAATCGGCAATCGGCTCAGTACGCATTAATGTCGATTGTGATTTGATCAGCATAAAAATACATGTTTCGTGAAATTTCAAAATGCCCGGCAACGGCCAGCTTAGCTGTAACAGGGAGCAAGAACAAAGAAGAAGATTTTATATTGGGTGTAATTAGTCGGAATGCGGAGAAAGGCAGGGACTTAGGGCTAATTACCCGCAGTGTAGAAATTTAATTATTACGAGGAGGACGAAATTGTGCTAGTTTTATAGTTGGTTAGGTGGAGAGCGATATGGCGGGAATTAATTTTGGCTTGGCTGGAACTGTGTAATTTTGCAACTTCGTAACGTTTACCGGTGGACGTAGAATGGCTGGAGAAGGAAAGTTTTTTTGTTTTAAAAAAATGTACATGGCGGGAATTGCAAAATATTTGAAGAGATTTTAATCATGGAAATTGTTCCTCAAAGGGCAGCTGCTGGGTTATACTTTTAGATGCATGTGACTATTTATTACAGGGCCGTGACTGTGACTTGATGGCAATGGCGAGAATAATGAGATTTTAATTAATTTTTAATGTCCGGTGCCGGTTTACTCTCTCTAGTGGCGTAAAGCATTTGATGTGGTGGGCACATCTGCTCAGTTAGTTCTGCGGAAGTTTATAGTTTTTGAAACGGCAATTCGCAAAAGGTTGTATGGCTTTGAAATTGCTCAACTTTTGGATGATATTGCGAAACTCGTAAAAGTAAAAAAAAGTGTTTTATGTGTGTAGCAAAAGAGTTGAAAGTTGTTTGAAATTGGCCAGAAATTGTTAGCTCGATAGTGAAATAGTGACAGAATGCGGTTGGTTTGTTGTTGTACAGTTTTAGCGGTGGAAGTAGCAGGACTTGGTTGTTGTGCGTGGCGTAGTTTTGTACTGTGATTGAAACTTTTCTCATTATTCATTCCGGCTGGGGACTCAACGACAGAATTGATAAACAAGGGCAAAAGAGATATGTGGAAGAGCTTGGAGAAAAAGTGTTGCTATATACTGACTTGGCTGTTTTGAGATTTTTAAGTGCAAGTTTGACTGTAGCACTTGAACTTGTTCGGGGAGAGTATTTTTAAAGGAAGGAAGCAATATATTTGTAAGTTGTGTGTATTAAAAACAAGGAAGGCGGAAGGGGAAAACAAGTAGTAATTTCACAAGTTTAGCGTTGGAATGCTATGCTTTAGAGAGTTTGGAGTTGCTGACTGAGATTGAAGAAGGGAGAAACTGTGAGTGGAATCGGTGCTGCAACAGGCAGTTTGTGTGATTAGATCCGAATCGGGTTTTGTCACTTGGTTGTTATGTAGAGACACTTGTGACGATGGAGGCTGTAATGGAGAAGAAGGGTTGAAGGAGAAAGATGTGATTGGAGTAGGGTTTCTTTCCTGTATGAGACTGCGATATGTGTTTTGGTGGTGCTACGGTTGAGTGGATTCGGGTTCATGTTACAGCAATGAAGCGGGGGAGAGACAGGGAGATGTGCAGTGATTGTGCATAATGCAGTATCGGCGGAATGCACTTTTCGTGTTGTCGTTGTTCCATGGAATTTGTTTGGATTGGAAGAAAGACTTGGGAAGTTGCATCAGTAAATTGTATTACTGAATATGCGTAAGCTTGCTGGGTTGATCAATTCGAGGAGATAAAGTGGCGGTGGTGAAATAATGATGATTAGAGCGACGGCGAGTCACCCGGCTTGAAATAGATAAATAAGTTTTTGAATTTTGAAGTAGAAAGTAGAAAGAAAGACGGGTGAAACAAAGGTGGAACAAAACTAATGCTGGAAAGCTTGAAATGAGATAAAGTTGAAAGTGTCGCGTGCCGCATTGTTCTTCTTTTGGTTAACTTGAGGATGGACTTCCTTTGAAGTGAGCAGATTTTGTAATAGTTGTAAATAGTAAATGTTATTAAAAAGTTTGAAGAAATGTCGGGTTTTGGAGTTGGATTAATTTTGTTGATGTAATCTACATTAATGAAGGAAGGTTTGTTGCGAAGGAGGAAGAAGGAGCGAAAGGACACGGGTTTTTACTACTGGAACGTGCCTGGAGGTAATAGGATTGTTGTGTGTGCGTGGCTTTGATGGGACATGTAGCGGTCGTAAGTCGGATTCGAGTGGGTCTGCTGGAGAAATCTAATGTGAGTATATGTTGGTCGGTTTTCGATTCTTTATCGATGCGGAACACGAGGTTTTGGTTTTGAGATTTGGCCAATAAAAAGGGTTTATATTTGGACGATGATGATAACGATGATAAGTAGGGAGAAAGTTGGGTTCGGTTTGTTGATGATATGTGTTTTTAAGGGGATGAACCTACGGGGTTGGTATGGGAATGAGATTGGATGTGTATTTGAAAATGATGATAGTCTTGCCTGTACGAGTGAAGACGAAATGGCGAAATCTTTGGAAATTGGCGATAAGCGGGCACGGCACGTCGCTCTGGCTGCTGGAGCCTTTTAGAGATCATGTTATGTACGTACGCGGCTATTGGGTTTTTATGAATGTTGGACGCGATGTCGCATCGAAAAATGTTTTTTGATGTGGTACTCATAGAGAAAAGGAAAGGAATATATTTATAAAGTGATCGTTTTCGATATTGGATGCGATACATCCAAGATTTCCGCACGACTCACAACAAATGGAAGTGACGCCAGAGAGAGACCAACACGTGGTAATGCTGGAGTATGGCTGCCATTTTTCATGTATTTTCAGGACTGTCGGGAAAAGCCTAGCTGTGGGAATGATTGGGCTTGAATTCAGAGCTGGAGGAACGTGCCGCGGCGTATGAATTTGTTGCTTGCTTGCTGCCTGCCACCACTGCCGATTTGAAGTCGAATTGTGTTAGAACGAAAGGGGAATACCAAATTGTGAGAAGTAAAAAATACGACAGTGAGCGTACTGACTGAGGGAAGTGTTTGATGGCGCTGATTTAAATGCAGAATACGTACATCGAAGGTAAAAAGACATGCGTACCGGTTGATGGAAGGTTTTGAGTTTTGAAAAGGCCACCTGTTTTATTGGTTGCTGATAAGAGAGAGAATAATTTTAAAGTAAATTTTTATAGGTTCAGGATGAGCTTTAAAGTCGTATATGCTTTGAGACCTTTGAAGTGAACAAAGGTCTTGTTTGATGATCATAAATGGGCTATGGGATTTCGTCGTGTATAATACATGAAAGTTGCGGATTTGCGAATTTCTTTCGAAGCTACTAGTAACAACTTTTAGTATTTTATGCATGCGTCAGACTTGAAACAGTGGCTGAAGAAGAAAGTGCAAAGGGCTGTTGGAAAAAGAAGCATATGAAATAATAATTTTCAAGTTGCTACGAATAAATACATACTGGTTGATGTGTATATTTTCACCTTGTTTTTGATCTGGGCTTTTGCTTTTGAAGATCCATTACGGTCCACTTGCTTGTTAAAAAAGCGACAGAGGCTGATGGACGAGGAAGCGGGAAAAGTACACAGAGAGTTTTTAGGTACTTACGACACCCGCATATTATATACGTATGAAAGAAAATGTGTACGAAAACTGCTGAGTCTTGTGAATTTATACATGCGAGAGGGCGCTGTGAGCGTTGGGTTCGTTTGAAGATTTTTTATTGGGACGAAAGTCCACGTTACGTAATGTGCGCTTGGTCTTTGTCAGTATTTGTTTTGTGGTCGTCGAATACATGATTTTGTAAACAAGAAGAAGTTTTTTCGAATGTATAAATAAAAAATTGGCGATTGAAGTGAAAAATATTCTGGGAAGGACAAAAAGCCTGGGAGTTTTGTATGTTTTTGATTTTTGATTATTTGTGGTTGCCGGCAATCACTCTTGTGTCTTTTGGGGGGGTTAAAAATTACCTTTGATTTCCTTGAGTTGACAGCCGTCAGGGGGATGACAGGAGGGGTTTTTGTTTGTCAACTTATGGTTGCTTTTGGCAAGATTAAAAATACGGGGAGAAAAAATTTTGGAGGAAGAGAGAGAGAATGAGCTGTAACGAATGAATGACAGGACTATTTGTTCTTTTTGATTTTGAAGAATCTTTATAGAGAAAGCAAGTTGAAAAAAGGTTTCTTTTGTGTGAAAGACATTCATTGAGTATGTATCTTTTGTGATTTTCGGGGCATTTAATGGGCCTTGTTGATTGAAGGAAAGGCAAGCAAAAGTTGGAAAGTTGTCAAGAAGTGAAAGATTTGGAATGTTTGGGAAGAAAGTTTTAGTGAGCACATTGATCAGCTGTCTTTTTGATTGGGTTTATTGTAAACAGAGGAGGAGCTGTCAGGAGTGAGAAAATGGATGTGATATTATTAGTTTTTCATGAGGGAGAAATTGTGGGTAAAAGGCTGCTGAAGAAGCATTTTGTAGGTTTTTTTTAAAAAAGTAATAACTTGCAAATTGTCGATCATGTGTCATTTAGCTATGGAAAGGTTGACAAATATTGGAGATGAAGCTTGGATTATTTATTCTGGCAAGAATCATGTGGTAGTCGAGATGGAAGATGGAATTCCGAAAATTGTACGACGCTATATATATTTTGAGCCATTGAATTTACCGGTCTTTTGTGTTCGGTAGTATATAGCGGTATTGTGTAATCTCGTTGAAACAAAAGATTGGCGGCGAGGAAATGAATTACAATGGCTTTGTCTCATCTCAAGTATTGCTGAAGCTTAAGAAGAGCGTGAAGAGAAGCTGAATGTAAGAGTTTTGGTTATAAATTCTTAGGGAAGTTTTGGGGGAAACATGAAATTGTCGTTCATTTGCTAGGCTGGTTGCCGTGAAATTCTCCCCTATTTTCCGGTTATTGTCAATTTTCTGGAGGACGAAGCACAATACAAGAAGGTCCGTTTACTTTCTCTGGTGAGAGTCAGTTGTTTTACACGGTTAGCGAGTGCTGGAATAAGAATTGGGTATAGAGACAGTTAAAAAAGTCGTAAGTTTTTACGAGAAGAGGGAAGAAGAAGAATGCGAAAGAATAGTTTTTTAGGATTCATGTAACGTGTATTAAACTGTGATGGCGTAGAGAAGGAATGATGACAATACGTTCATGTTGCGTAAAGGGAGCTGGGGAACGTGCCAGGAGCAGGAGCTTATGGAACTGCAAGCAAGGTCTGAAGTTGTGGAATGATATATTAAAACTGTTTTTGGGGAAGCAATAGTGCATCGGAGTTGGGGGGAAGAAAACAGCTGTGCTCTCTGAAACGATTATAAATGGACGCTAAAGAAGCGGGAAGGCGGGAAGTTAGCATTTTGGAGGAAGAGTGGACCACCGAAATTATATTGGACGGAAGAGATGAATTGGTTGTGGATAAGCGTATTTGAGCGAGGAAGTTGGGGAACGACTTTCTCCGATATTATTACAGGCTGGTCAAGTTAAGTGAATTATGAGTTGAAATGGACAAGCTGTTAAGGCAATATGTGGTTGCGTGGTGGTCGTTCAAGAATGGTTTTTGGTGGAACGAGAGCCGGAAAGTTTAGGCAGTGGAGAAAGTCGATTGGGTGAGCGGCGGTTATTAGAAGTTGGTTGAATAATCGGGCAAATGTGGGTAAAATATGGCTTGTTTGTAAACAAGTTTGTGAAGATTCTAGTGGTTAAACATTAAAGAATGTATTGTGTTGTACGTGGCTTTTATGGTGCGTATGAAATGTATAGATTTTGGTTGGTGGAAAGTTTGTTGTTGAGGAGCAAAGTTTTTGAATTGGTGGTTTTGTTTGTTGTGAAAAAGAAAGTTGTTTTCTTTAGGATGTTGGAGTATGGAGTGTTGTGTAAGGCTTGTTGTTACGGGGGTTTGTGTTGAGCAAATAGAGGTTTGAAATATGAATGCTTTTTTGGTTGGTTCCTTGGTGGGTTTATGAGGTGGAAAATGAGGATGGTTTTGTATGGATTTTGTGGCACTTGGGAGATGTTTGAAAAGTGGAAACTATTGAAGGAATTGTGTTTTGTATTGTTGGTGTTCATTGGAGAGAGTGTTTTTGAAAATGTTTTGGTAATTTGAAGAAGACTAGAGCGACGAAGGTGGGAAGAGACGGCGCGTGGTGGAGCATTTGTCGCATGCGGAGGGTTTTTCGCCCGCGCGTGTACAGCTGGCACGCTTGTTGTGAGAGGATACTGGGGGCTTTGAGAGGTAAGCCTCTTCGGTGAGATGGTGGCAGAGAAAGTTGATATGATTAATTACGGGAGGATTAATTAATTGTGGCAGGTGAGCCACGTGGAGTCCACAAGTGTTTACGTTCAAAAGCGTAAGTCGTAGAAAAAGGGGAAATAGAAGTAAGAATACTTGGATGTATATTTTTGTTCAACAAAGGAAGTAATGGAAACTAATACTTGTTCTTTGTAAAGTTGTAAAATGTGAACATCATTTATTACAGTTTTGTAAAATTTGAAAAACTTTGTAAATTTCAAAGTTACAACATGATAGGAAAGTTAAACAAGTTTTGGAAGCGAAATCCAAAAGAGCCACATTAGGCAACTATGATGGAGCTTTTATTGACGCTTATAGAAAGTAATGGCAATGTGTTCTATATTCAAGCGTGTTATTTTGGACAAGTAAAAAAGAGAGTAAGATTGTTACAAGTTTTTTGGCGAATATTTGTAGTGGTTTTGCGGTTTTGGGTGGGTTGCTTGCATATTTCTTAACAGCTCGTCTTCTACAAAGTGAGCAAAGCTTGCAAGTTTAGTAATTTTTTGAAAAGTTTTCCTTTGAAGTTACCAAGAGTGAAAGGAACGTTGTAAGAGACACTTGTGTTGTGAAATTGACCCATTGGGGAAATGGGCAAAGTACTAGAAAAGATTTGTAAGTTAGGTGTGCCATTTGGGTGGAAATATGTGACTGTTATGATACGAGTATGGCGTGTGAAGGAAGGAATAAAAAAAGTACTGATGGCACGCCATTGACATTTGCAGGACAAGATTCCGTCCGAATGTGGAACAATTGCTGGAGGCCAAGTTTTTGGGCTGAGGACTTTTAGCGAAGTACGTGGTCCCAGGAGTCTAAGGCTGTTCTTAAGAGCCATCTGCATACTCTTTTATTATGCCGTTTGTCAAGGTGGAAGCTTCTTCTTTGGACAAAGGACTTGTACGATATGGGAAATAAAAGAAGAAAGGACCAAGATAAACATTAAATGCGGGAGGGAATTTGTGTGTATGGTAATGTGCAACAGTTATTTACAGACAAGAGCTAGGGAAAATTTTGAAAAAGTTTGCTGAAAAAGTGCTTGAATAGAGCGATTTTGGGCAGGGAATATAGAGCTCGAGGGATCGCTTGAGGCATGGAAAAGGAGGGAATTTTGAGTTGGGAAGTAGGACGTTTAATTTTTTGTTAATCCACGTGGAACTAAAGAGGGCGCTTGGGGAAGGGGAAACTGGGGCACGGTTTTTCCAAAGGTTTAGCGGGAGTATTGAAGGTTGTTTGAATTGGGTAAATAATAAAAAAATGTTTGGTTGTTTGTTCTAGGGTAAACTACTAGGAGAGAAGGACACAAGTTTTGGAAGTTTCGTCCGATGCGGATATCCGAAGGTGATGAGCAACAATGCGATTGAAATTGTTCCGGATTGCGGGAGGTACTCGAGGTATGATGAGACTTAATTGATTTCAATTGAAGATTATTATGATTGTTGGATTGATGAACTAAATATGTTTTTTGTTACAGTTTCTGGGCGATTCCAAGCGGTTGGTGGCGAGCTACGACAGTACTGTCGGGACTGGGGGCGACACTGTCGCTGCTAATAGGGCTGACTGCGGCAGCGTCGTGCTGCGTTACTGACGTGCTCAATGGAAGTTCTGCGAGGTTGGCGGGGAGTATGCAGTTCTTTTCAGGTTGGTAGCGTGTTGAATTGAATCTACTTTTACTTAAAGCGTTGAGTGCCTGAGTTAAGTAACTTTCACCACTGGGAGTCGGTCGATTGGCTACCCGTGAAGAATATGGGTATAATTTGGCGGGAATTCGGGGAGAAGGAAGACGTTTGAAGTCACACGCCCAAGAGATGAATTATGGGAAAATGCGTTAAAGAAGCTGTTAGTCGGTATGTAACGAAATCAAAGGAGTGACTAGGCCGTGTGTTGAAGCAAGTAAATTAATTACCGTCGAGGGATGGAAGAGTATATGTATGTAACGGGAGTGGAACAACAAAGGGAGAAAGTGTATCAGTATGAGGTTGGATGGTAGAAGTGCGTTTAAATTTGGACCATAGAGGAGAAACGAAATCCGTAAGCGGAGAAGACTATTGGGACAAGTGGTAATTTATCATGAGGTTGCTGACAAAGAAATCTTTTACGAGGAATGAAGGCAAGGCTTACATACATAGAAGTAATGTAGGTTGGCACGCTGCGTGAATGACAGAAGCGTTGGAAGCGTTGGATGGAAGAAATGGCTTTGGATACTTTCGGAGAAGTAACAAATAAAGCGAATTTGTATGCAGAAGGCATAGTTTACATTTTGAAAAGTCGGTGTTATCTATTCAATTAGTGTTGAGTGTGAATATGTATGCAGGAAGAGGCGCCATGTGAGATGTTTTTTCAATTACGTCGAATTTGTGAGTCGTTAGGAGAGAAATATTGGCGTTTTTACGATTGAGTCGTTATGATAACGGGTGGAGGAAATTTAGTTGGAATTCTGCTAATGTGGTTCAGGTCGTTATGGCAGAGGAGCCATTTGATTCGAATTAGGATGAGAACGTATAAAAAGAAAGGTTTGAAGGCATGGAATTGCATTGTTACAAGAGAGAATTTGCTGAAAACAACTGAAGTCCAGAATGAAGTACGCAGTGGTTCTGGTAGTGTTGGTAGTGGGGATGGTCCAATTTGGCGAGGGCATTCGAAGGGGTTCTGAAGATCGGCCGATCAAGTCATCGTCGCATCCCTTGGCTAGCGCTTCTGGAGTAGGTGCTGGAACTGGACCGAAGAGCGATGAAGACGTGGGATACTTCAGTAGAAGGGCGATGAGATTCCGTAGGAGCTACGTTCCGACGGTTCCAATTTCAGAACGCCTGAATGGAACGACGGAGGAGCTGAAGGCGGAGAAGAAGGTTACTACTGAGGAGGAGGCGGAAATTGAAAGCACAACGTTGCCGAAAGAAGTATTTCACCATCGTTATGTAACGTAGAATATTCGTAAAAATTATTTGGAGGGAGATTTGAATTTTGGAAAAGTAAAGTTGAATAATTGCTTTGTCTTGTGCTCTTTTGCAAAGTTGCAACACTTGTTGTTGTTAGAAAGAAAAGAAGCAAAAGGACCATTAGCCGGTTGAGAGGGCTTGACTTTTGATGTAAATTGTTATTGTTTCATTTGGGAAGAAGAACGAGTGTTTCTGGCATATCGTCAAGTTTTTCATTAAGGCCGTTAACAGGCCTGGAGGTAGGAGTAACAAAGGGAGAACAGAAAAAGGGTAGCGCGGGAAATTTAAATTGAGGCAATAATGAGGGAGATGGACGGAGGAGAAAGTGTAGCCGTGAAGGTGGGAAAGTCATGGACGTTTGTTAGACTGAACATGGCTGGCTGGCTGGAGCTTTTGTAGTTTTGTTTTTAAATTATCTGGCTGGCGGCGTTCATTAAGAAACATGGGAAAGCAGGAAGAGAGAAGTGGAATTCTAGCAAGTTGGTTTTGGAATTTTGGAGTTGCAGCAGAAGAGTTTGTGTGTGTCCAATTTGGTAATGGTTTTGGGCAGGTGTCCAAGGTCGCGGCTGGGTTACTTTTTTGAAGTGGTGCCGTTTGTCTATGGGAGGTGGAAGCAGGTGAAAGTCGTGACAGTCATTAGGGGAGTTTGAACTTGGCGCCAAGAAGGAAATGAATATTTATAAGAGGTGCTGCTGGGGTGTGGAATTGGTGCAGTGTATATGGTTGGTGCATGGAGCCACTTTGAAGTTGGCGGGGTTTTGTGAGTTGGGTCTATCTTTTTCTATTAGGGTTTTGTAGTAGCAGTAGTGAGTGACAGTGTAAATAATGTATCGATTCGTGAAGGCCAGAAGGCGCACTTGACTCTTCTTTAGAGCGGAAGTCCGTATGGACCGGACATTGGTGGCGAGAGGAAGAGAAGAGAGAAGACCTGATGGAATTGGGCAAGGAAGGCGACTTCCATTTCCGTTTAGGAACTTTTGGGTTAGAGGAGAAACTGGAGCATAATGGAAGCCAAGCGAAAAGTATGCGGAAGTGAGAAAAGTTTTGGCTGGAACAAGGTAGCAGCTGGGGTTCGCCATGTGGAGAAGCTGAAGCAAAGGAGGCTAGACGAAATTTTGAAACCGATGAAGCGAACTAGTTTTTTGTTGGTCGAAATAGCTGGCTAAAAGGATGGACTGTGGGGAAGATACTTTTTATAAGGGGAATCTAAAGCTCGTTAAAAAGTTGGTAATTGGCTCTTGAGGGGTTCTCGAAGAAGGTTTCGGTGGAAGCCTAAACTGGAAGGGTATAGGCGCGGAATGTGGGTGAAAGTGGAGAAAGTTGGTATCAAGTTTGGTATGCTCTTGAAATGGGAGTCATGTACCTTTTGTAGGTTCTTATGGTTTACGATACTGAAAAAAGTAGCTTTTGATTACTTGTTGAAGTATATTTGAAAGGTGGCGTTGCAGGTTTTCGAAGACTTTGTGAACGAGAAAGGCCGACTCGTAATCACGTTCGGAGGTCCAAATGAGATTTGTGCATTTAGGCTTCAATACGATTGGAAGTTGGGCCGGTGTTCTCACTCCGAGATGGGAAAATAATAGCCAAGGGACCTGGAGGTTTCTGTAGTTGTTTGAAGAGGGAAGAATCAATCCTTAGTATGGCTGCTACACGTCCTTGAAATCTCATAAAGTTGGGGAATGTACTTTTGGTGTTTTTCGATACGAGAAGATGTTGCAGCTTTAAGTAAGTATAATGGCGGGAGGGACGCGTTTGCCATAAAATCCATACGTTCTTGGGGATCCCGGGAGACTTGTGGATCAAGTGGATTTCGGTGAAGCTTGTTTTTGTTGGGGACTGGTGCTGCTTTATGGCGAGTTCATCAAAGAGAAAGTGCATTTCAGTAAGTACACTGTGGACTTTTTGGGTGAAAGTTGGTTTGTTGTTCTTATGGTGAGAAGGTTCTCAGGGATATGGAATGGACAGAAGCGTGTTGTTTTTTTGTTGCTGAGGTCTCATAAAGGTTATCTTTTGGGGGCTCGTAAGGACAATTTGATGATGAGGTGGATTTGGTGGCTTTGGAGGTCTGTTTTATGGGTGGGATTTGGAGCAGGGTTCGTAATGGCAGGTCGTTGGGTGGGTGGCTATAATAGATATAGGATACGATACGGTAAAGAATCTAATAGAATCTTGAATGTGGCGAGTAACTGTTATGAGTGTAAACAGGAAGCCCATATAGGAAGTGATAACTGGTCGAGGACCACCAACCAAGAACGGAGGCAAAGAAGAGGCAGTAATGGCGGAATGGGCACCAACGGCCGGAAAATGAGCTGTTGTACTTTTTGATAGTATTTTCTTCTCTTACTGTTGGCAATTGAGAAGTGAGGGAGCTGTTGTGTTGAGAGGAAGACGAAATGTATATAAAAGTGAGAATTTTATTGACGAATGGCGTGTGGAATTGTTGGCTCGTTTTTCATCAAATGTCTTTTTTCCATTAGGGATTTTTCGAGAATTGGCTGTGAGAAAGGAGCGGGGAAGAAGAGCACTGCGGGATAATTTAGCTGGTTTCTGTAAGGTTGAGATGGAGAGAAGAAGGATTGTAAAAAATATTTTTGGGAGTGAAATTTTCAACTTTGGGAGATTTTTAATATGAACTAATCGGCTTTGGTCTACAGAAGTAGTAATTGAGCCTCGAAAAGCTGTAGAATGCATTAGAAGCTTTTTGGACTTTAGAGCTTTTGAAATTGTAAACTTTGCATGAGTTTGAAATTTTTGAAAAGTTTGATGATGGAGACAGAAGGCTTACAGACGGGCGAGTTATGAAAGAGTAAAACATTAGAAGGAGGACATGGACGGAGATGAGATAAAATGCTTTGTTGTGTAAGTAAGCTGATTGACGGCGGAATGCCGTGGGCAGCGTTTCGTTTGTTTTTGAATGCTGTAAAAGAGGATATGATCAAGGTGGACTGATGGGAGTAAAATGGAGGTTTTGAAACGAGCTGAATTTGTAGCTTGAGGCGGCGGTAATGTAAAAGAATAAGAAATGTATACAAGTTCAGTTACAAAACTGACGTTTATAGCCATATTTACACGAGCTTATGGGAAGAAGCTCACGTGTGTCTTTCACTTGATACAAAAGAGCAAAGTTTGCATCTTGAACAGAAGGCTTACTTGCCTGCCTATTTTTACACGGTCTGACGAGTTTCGCGGAGGTCACTGGAGAACCCGAATAGAGTTTCAAAGAATCGCAGGAATTTTTGAAACAAGGTGGAAAATTTGCAAGAGAAAGTTGAAGATGCGAAGGGTTGAGGTTCGTGCTTATATTTATATTTATGGATGGAAGGTGAGAGAGAGACACTAAAATTTGAACGTGCCGTTGCTAAAAAGGCGCGGGTATTGGTTTTATTAAGGTTGTGGAGGATCAAGTGGGGTTAATAAAAAATAGAAGACACGCGCCAACAGGTATAATTTGAGTTTTTATTAAAGTTTTTTTTCGGTGAGGGGTTTATGAAAAAGTTTATTTTGGGAAGTTTCTGTAGGTGAAATTCGGCTCTGAGTGGAGAAAAGGTTGAGCGTTGAACAATTGACGAGCTTTTCACACTGAAAGGTGGTGTTCCACTCCATATACTTGATATTTATGAAAGTTGGTATTTGTGAAAAGTCAAGTGGCGAAGCTGTTGATTGTTGTGGAGAAGTGGCTTTCAGACTTGTGGTTTTCAAAGGTTGTGGTGAAAGCGATGATATAAGGGGAAATGAGAAGGGGGAAATCATGAATTACTCAATAGGTTTCCAGGTCCGTTCGTGCTCTTGTCCAAAGGTTGAAATCAGGTGAAATTATACAGTGTGAAGGTTGTTCCTGTGAGGGCTGAAAAACGTCTGGTCGTATGTAATAAGTTTATTAGTGTTCGTGGCACGTGCTGAGCCTTGTCTCTTACACCTCTTGGTATTTTGGTCTTCTTACATGGGATTTTTGGGCTCATTATTTGCTGGATGTAAGAGCCTTTTTTGAGGTTGAAGGGGGGAGGGTTGAAAGTAACACGTTCTTTCGGATTTTAGAAATGGTCTTTTGTTTACGTTGTGAGAGCTGGAGTGTGTCTGGCTGGCGGACAGGAAGTTGAGAAGATGTTTGCGGTTCGTCTTATAGCTTTTTGGAAAGCTGGATGATGAAAACGTAAAAGGGAAAGTGAGTGAAACCAAGGGCTTTTCATACCAAGGTGTCTGTGAATGAAGAGTCAAGAGTGGGTTCTCCTTGTGAAAATGGACTGTGAATTTGAGATGAAGGAAAAGAAGCGCTGGGTTGTATTGAAGGGGTTTTAATAAATGAGTTGGAAGTGAAAGTGAAGAGGGAGACGAGACTTGGTTTATGTATGATGTGTAAGGGCTTGTTTGAGGTTTATGAGCATGTGGTCACGCTTGACGCGCTGCAAGTGTGGAAGTCAAGTTTGTTGCAACGGTGAATAGCGTTGAGATTGATGAAGAAAGGGAGAAAGGGGTGGTGAAAATTATAAAGTCAAGGAATGAATACGGACAATGTGTTTTTGGAAGGAAGGGTGCGTGATGCTTGACAGGATGGCGGTATTTTCCGGTGTTGGAAGTTGAAGTTTGTTTGGGGGGTTAATACAAAAGAGTGTAAATTGGAGGAGGGAGGTTATAGGG